>JBBPMD010000432.1:0-23666 GCA_038090095.1 Zangia roseola
GTAGTTACAAAATTGAGTCAATGACTTGTCAATTTGAATTGGCCATATCTCCATGGCTACTAATCCAAATGATGTAATTCTTGTTTTGGAACGTGGCCATGAGTACATATGGCTAGTTACTCACTTAGACTTTGGCTCTATTTGTTCATGTCCCTGAGTTATATACCTAATACTCCAAAACCTGAAAACATTGACTCAATTTTGGAAGTCACTGTACACACAAACTATCCATACATTGGGTTGGCATACCTGTAATTTGCAGAGCAGCTGTGGGATCCTTGGAACTCATTCAAAAAACAATGGTATGAAATGTGAGGAACTGAAAAGGAGACAGTAAGGATAGTACAGTGACAATAAGCCTTATGCACTCAAACCTTGGATAGAAAAAAGGCAGCAAGATTTGGAATATGTGAGCCTATGCAGGGATGGTGATGGTTTTGATGAACACAGGTCAAGACAGAAGGGATGGAATAGAATTTGGGAGAAGAGGCAAGGTGGAGAGTCGAGCAAAGTTGAACGTCCAAGTAGCAAAGCGGAAAGTAATAGGAAAACCCGCAGGAAGCGGACAGACGAGACGGTTCGAGACCGAGCAGTGAAAGCACAGCAACCCACTTGAGAGGGGCAGGTAAACAAAAGTCGAGGAGGGGGAAAAGGCAGAATACAGCACAAGGAGAGTTAAGTGGTCGACTAAAGCAATCGAAAGACACGAAGGGCGAAAATTAGTCAGATAAGGGACTGATAGTAGCAGAATGTATGACTCACGAGGTACAGAAGAGCAGCAGGTACAAACGCCAGAGAAGGATCATGAATTTAGGATTACACCTTGGTGTTTGGGCACGAAGAGAAGGGGGACAGAGAATATGAAACCGACCAATGCAACTTCGATTGTGCAAGGCAGACTGTGAAACGAGACGGGAGGACGCAAGAGGAGGCAGCGGGTTGAGGAAGGAGTGGGACAGACGAGGACGAGGATACGCGGAAGAGAGACGTTCGGGGTACGGGGTCGAGGGCAAGAAGAGTTAGCTCGACAGAAGGGCTGGATCAAAACCAATGCAGGGCCGCAAGAGCGCCAGAACACCATTGAATGCCATGGGAACATCACGCACCCATCAATTCTATTCGTAGTCAGAAATGACGCGAATAAGGAAAGGCTGATAAGCAAAGCGACTTGAACCACACAAGAGAAACCTACGCCAGGCTGATTTCAAATGTTGGACGAGCTCAACATAAACATTCTCGGGCGGTTGCAACCTTATCAACCAATACTCAACCGACCGACTAATTCTCCTGGGTCTTTCATGCCGTCCTTGTAGAACGTTGGAGTCGGTTGCGATCGTGGGTACCAGTGGGTAGTAAAGCGGGGGAAATCTTACGGCTAGTTATTATCTTTATGTCATAGCAGTCTTCAAGTCGCATCCGTTCGAGATCCACGAATGAGATATCAAACAGAGCTGGAAGATTGGGGAGCTTGGTACAGTACGATTGACAGACGGCTCGTTACCGAGGGATTGTTCTGGACCCAGGATAGAGTCTGACGAAATGTCATTTGTGCCCTACGCTAGTAGGTCAGAGTCCCGACAACCTTAATAACTATACTTAAGTGAGATACTTTCGGGAGCTAGCTGTGATACGCCTCCGTAAGTCGTTTGCTCACATACTCTCCCGCAGTAATTGAGCCATACTTTGCCGGCCTGTCGGCGGACACACAACTTGGTATCGGCTGCAAACAACCCCGTGTCAATCGTGCTTCGTTTTCTTTTGCTGAGCAGTCTACGTGCCTCGATATTCACGTGGTAATCTGTACCGAAAAACAAAGCGATAGAATACCGCTCCTTGCCACTCCTATTGATCGCTCGGTGAACAGTCGATTTAAAGGTATCATCTGTTCAAAACGAAATGGTCTCAACACATTGCTTTGGTGTGGGGAAAGGGGTATCACATACTCGTCCAGAATGTAAGCTGGTCGCCGATGCTATGTTTGCTGTCATGATCATGAAAACAAAACCCAAGCGATGTAGCTCACTTGACGACCAACGTATCCTTGATTGGAGTCGCGTTGATCCACTGTTTCTCCGAGTTCATGATCTGAAGCGCCTGAATATCTGACTGCTGCCAGAGAATTGTAAAACACTGATAGATGAGTATCAAATAATTGAGTCAATCTCCCGCCATTAAAGTTACATTGACTTTCTAACCTCGCAACTGTGGCAAAAAAATCAGAAGCAGCAGGAATTGGGTGAAAAGACTACGCACTCGGCATGAGCCCCAACACCGGGTGTATCTTCGTCAATGTCGGGATATCCGTCTCGTAATGGGTAATGCAGCATCCTCATGATCGCAGCGGAATTCTTTGTCTGAAAGTGTTCGACGATAAGTTGGCGAGACAAGAATATTGTTATTGCAAGGAGAAAGGTCCACCTTGTCATCGAAATATGTCTCGGGCAAGTCGAGAGCCAGAGCGAATAGCGGGAACAACTTCTTGCCAACGTTCATCGCAGCGTGACTGAAAAGAAAAGGTGAATAATGGAAGCTGGTGGGTCGTACGTTGATGTAACACACTAGTATCCAAGACAGGGCTCCCTGAATCCCGGATAGTCATCCTCAGGCCACAAATTTGCACCTGCCATCGCACCATCATTGGCTCGTTTCTCGTCATCCGCTTTCGCACCAATCTCTTCCCATCCGACCTCGAAGCCTTCGTGGAAGTCGCCCTGGTCGTTATTGGCCGAATCAATGTTCGAGTCGAGAGGTGGACTGTATCCTTTGAAGTTGGCGACTGTCCTGTGGTGGAGCTTCGAACCGCTTCAGAACCATCGCGACAGAAAGGGAAGACCCAACAACCAACCTTCATCTTCGTCGCCATCGGAAGGCCGAAGTACTTTTGCATAGCAGAAAGAGTGTTGTTGAGACGCGGTTCTGGAATGCCATGGTTGCATACTGGAAATGGGACGATACCTCGGTGAGAAGGTCTCCCTGACACAACCTGAATGACAAGGGCGTACTGTAAAAGAATCCCACCCTCATGCATGCGTCCCGGATCTCAAGAGCCGTGGCCAACTTTCCTTCTGGCGTGTCACACTTGCTCAGGTCTCTGTCGAGTAGTCAAAAGGCGCGTTTACTGCCAGAATTGTGTTAACTCACATAATAGGGATGCTAGAGAATGCGCCGTCGACGGCAGCTGCAGTCTCTGCCAAAGACATGGTAGGAGAGATAAGTCAATCGGGATCAATAAAGGTGCTACCCATTCATGGTGAACAACGAGAAAGCTTCGGCTACTCCCGGGCAAATGAACATGTTTTTCAGAACGCTCCCCGTAAGGGCAACTTGAGTGCCTTGACCTCATATCCCCAATGGTCTATTATGTAGCGCACTCGGAGCTCGTGAATTGACGCTCATGGTGCGTTTTAGGATGTAGACACGCCGCGGAGTTCCACTCTTATGCACTGCATATAGGGACGTCAAGGAGACAGGTGAAGTGGTGCAACGAATCCCTTTCTGCATGCAGCGTCATGACAGGAGTAGATCATCCCTCTCGAGTACGCTGTATCATTAGCGGCGACTGTAATTGGGTACCTTCCCTATTTCCTGATTGTTCACGACCTCTTTTTCCTTGCGCGACGAGCCCTGGAGCTTTTCCATACGCCGTTCACGACGACGTTTGTTGATCTCATGTGACGAACCACTGGTGTCTAGTATCAAGCTTTCAAGGATGGTACACTGCCTCGTCTGGAAGGCTTATCGATCAACCGATCACGTTCGGGTGGAAGCCCACAGTCGGGGCCCACGAATATACCCTTTCCAAGAAGAGACTGTGTGACGTTGCCCCTCCGTTCACTTGAGAAGGGTGGTTCATGCGTGTCTGGCCGAACGCTAAGCTGGTTGGAACAATTTGTAGTGGGACTTTTGCGACAGTACTTCCAAAGGTGTGTGTGATGCGTTGCCCCCTTGTACTCTCCGTGGTGTGGTACAACGTCACTTTTTATGTAGATGCGGACCGACCGTCGTAATCCGATATTTCGCATCAGAGGTCTCGCTCAGTCTTGCGCCAGAACAAACCTGATGGATTCCCTCTTCGTATTCCAGACTTCGTCGAATCCTTGGATGTTTCCCAGGATGAGCACCACACAAATCTTGTCAGGCGGTCCGAAGTACGCAAGCAATGCGAACCAGTCGTGACGATGAGGGACAGCTTGTGGCAATACCGACTTGGCGACGTCGTGGACATTGTCGGATTTGACAGCAAGCATAACGTCCCTGTGTTCAAGTACTTTGAAAGTATAGTATTACTTGTAATAATTACGTAGCAAACAGCTTGACCAAATAATGGTCAACAACGCGAGAAGATTTCGGGTTTAGCTTGTCAAGGACTGTGAGCATGGTTCAGACGACCTCCTTGCCTCTGGTCGCACCGCTGTTCCCGGCAGGAAAGGAGCCTCTTCCGCCTGGCCTGTCTGAGGACGAACGCGAACAATTCTTGCAAGCCAAAAAATACCAGGGATGGATGACCGCAGGTATGGAGTCATGTGCAGCTAAGACAGTCATCGCTGGTGTTGGAGGTAAGCACGTGCCACATTACTCATTATCACGGTGTGGAAGAGTGCAAGCCAATAACTTTCCTTTATCTTCGTAGGTCTCGGCATCGGCGCCTTCTTTTCGCTAATGTCGTCGTCCTTTGCGTATGAGGATCCGTATTTACGCCAAACAGGAATGACCAATACCCAAAAGGCGCGAGAGATATTCAAGGACATGGGCAAGGGGATGTGGCGAAGTGGGAAGGGTTTCGGGAAAGTTGGCGCGCTGTTTGCAGGCATTGAATGCGTCATCGAGGGGGTAAGTTATTCATGACATTTGTCTCGTATTGGTAATGACGTCGATCATTCAGTATCGAGCAAGAAACGACATGGTCAACCCAGTGGCTGCCGGTTTCGTAGCAGGTGGTGTTCTTGCACGAAACTCAGGCCCAAAGGCCGCCATGGGAGGCGGTCTTGCATTTGCAGCATTTTCCGCTGCAATAGACCTGTTCCTCCGTCGAGAACCTGCAGAGTAGGCGTATTTTCTCTGTCCAAAGGATCTTCTAACGACCTTTTAGTGACGACTAACTGTCGATCAAGATGATTTAATTTATTCCCACCAACAGGGCTTACAACACATCCTAGAACACTGTACTCTCATCACTTAGTCCGCATTAATGCAATCTATGATATTCCAGCTCGGATTAAAGGTACATCTTGTTAAGTTTACATCTGGCGGTATAGCATGATGTTTGATCCCACATCAGCAGTGGCAAGCCCCAGTACGTCGTCATCCGCAGATGTAACCGGCGATGCTATGAAGGGATGAACTGGGTGCTGCAACGATGGAGATGGGCATCAGGCGAGGCAGGGCATTATTTTCAGAGTCAATATGGCAAAACCGACGTACTCGCTAAGACCGCAACAAGCAGGAACGACGCCGGCCGAACAAATTTGACAGGGTGCTTATGGTCGCAAACCACTAGCTATTCTCTGACTCCGTTTATCCTTGCACATAGGTTTCAGTGACGAAGTTCATGACAACCACTGCCAGATTCTCAATGTCCAACGGCAAATGTCATACAGTGATTGAAAAACTTTCTTTGAGTACCCGTCTCAAGTACGATCTTTGACTGACTTCGAGAACGAGTCTTCCTTGAGTCTGGGCGATAGTGTCATCTCGATGGAGGTGCTTGGATGAGGGTGAGTACTTGAGTGCCGTCACATATGACGTTGAATACGAATTTTCGCTGTACAGGTCACATTAGAGCCATGGGAAATATCGTTGCACTCGTTTTCTTTGCCGTGTGTTGTAATCAGCGAGTGGCATACAATGACAACCTTACCGCGAGCGCCTTGTCAGTATCCTGATGTGCCAGGTCATGTGGATGCGATGGACCAACGATACATCGTTGGCCTTAAGTTGAGATAATAGGCAAGTAATGCGAGCCGCATGAAACTCGGAGACGTCCTCAGCCTCCCGTCTCGTTTTGCAACACCGACAACAAAGAGGCGACGTTCACCCTCCGTATTCTCTCCCCTTACCCCATCTAGATCCGACAACCACGAAAACGACAGGACAAGAGTCGTGCGTACCTGCTTGTATTGGCATGAGCTGACTCTAGATCGCATTTTGACACAACTTCTACGAATCCAGGTTTGGATGGGGGAGTGGATAAGTGTTTTGGATGGTTCAGGTATGTGCTATATCTTACTGCAATTTATTCACTTGGTTTGACTCTTCTGTGGTTAGTTTGTCGAGGCTTTCTTTACTCGCATCACCGTCCCACGTGCTTCAGGCTTCAATCGTTCTTACCCGCGCCAACCCCGCCTGAGATCTCACTTCTATGAGATGTCCTTCTAGTCCGGTCATGGGTTTTTTATTCACATCCAGAAGCACTCTCCATGGGACATCTCAAGGTGGATATTCTACGGTCATGATTCCATCAACCTATTTTATCCTATTCTAGCGGGCGCTACCAGCCCTCATGATCATGATCTGGGAAACGGACTATCTTCTCAACGGATATTAATGGCGGGTGGGTGACGTATAAAAGGTTCTCTAATCGTGTGTTCATGGTCTGCTATCAAGCTGATTCTCCCCCATGTCAGTCTCCTCTAAGACCCAGGGTTCCACAGGCAACGCCCACTTTACACAACTGGTGTCTGCCCAGTTGTTGCGCCTGGAAAAGCAAATCCCAGCTGAATATCGCTTGCACAAGACACTGCTTAATGACCCCCCACTCAACGTCCTCTCGATTCCCAAGGATTGCGGAATTCTCACGGAAAGGGAACTCGCTATTACCGACCTCGATGCAACAGGCGTTCTGACAGGTATTGCGTCGCGCCAGTACTCCGCCGTTGAGGCGGTGACTGCATTTGGGAAGCGTGCTGCTATTGCACACCAATTGACCGCTTGTTTAACGGATTTCTTTCTCGAGGAGGGAATTCAGCAAGCCAAAAAGCTCGACGACTATCTAAAGGAGAACAACAAACCGATTGGTCCCCTGCACGGGCTGCCCATCTCAATCAAGGTGCGCGTGTTCTGTGAGGCTTTATTCTTCGTCGGCACTGAACCAAGCCCAGGACCACTATGCTGTGAAAGGTCGCTGGGGTTCCGCAGGTTTTCTGTCCAACATTGAGGTGTCATCCGAGGACTCTCATCTCGTTAGTGTTCTGCGTGACCTCGGGGCCGGTGGGATTCAAGATACTCTGGATCTCTATATCTTATTGACGGTATTCTAATAGTCTTCTATGTCAAAACCAACCAACCTCAAACAATCATGCATCTGGAGACGCAATCCTTCTACGGCCGGACAGTAGGTTGCACGTCGCGCTGCGGGGAGCACGGAGAGTGACTTTCCTTTAGCTTAATCCGTACAACCTTGATCTATCGCCGGGTGGTTCTTCCGGCGGAGAGTCTGCGTTAGTGGCTCTAAAAGGGTCTTGTATGGGCATGGGAACGTAAGTCCCCAGATTCCACGTCTCAGTACCGATTTCATCTCGCAAACAGCGATGGCGGAGGTTCAATTCGCGCTCCTTGTGCATTTACTGGCCTGTATGGAATTCGCCCAACATCGAGCACCTTCCCATTGGGCGGTCTGTGGTAGTGAGTCGAAAAATCATCATGTACAGACGACGTTTCTCACCCTGTTTTCAGCCAACTTGGCAACGATGGAACAATTCCTTCCGGGGGACCCATGTGCAGGTCAGCTAGGGACCTTGGGATGCTGATCAAGGCCGTGCAAGATACGAAACCATGGCTCAAAGATCCAAGCATCCTTCCGATCCCACTTCAAATCCCCGATATCAGTCAGAAAACGCTCCGCGTTGGAATCATGATGCACGACGGAGTGGTGTTACCTCATCCCCCTCTATTACGAGCTTTGAACCTGGCAAAAGCGAAACTAGGCGCTTCGGGCCAAGTGGAGGTCGTGGAATACACACCCTACAAGCATAAAGAGGGTTATAGTATCATCGTACGTTGACCCAATATCGAGCCTTTGTCGGCAGTCACGCATCGTCATCCTCAGCGCACGCTCTACTTTGACGACGGTGGGGAGACGGTCCGCCAGCGTCTCAAGGACGGGGGAGAAGATATTCTTCCTCTATCCGAATGGGTGATCAGTCCACCTCACACAAAGAATCTCAGCGTGACCGAAACTTGGGAGGTACGACCTATTCTTCCAGACGAAATCACCACCCTCACGGGCTGAAACGATAGATGCGCTATCAACGTGACCTCTACCGCCAAGCGTACCTACAACACTGGCACGAGCAAAACGTTGACGTCTTGTTGTGCCCTGCGTTCCCCTCGGTTGCGCCTCGGCATGATACAGCCAGATACTGGGCGTGAGTCAGGTTTCCTGCCCAGGGATCGTGTGTGCTCACCATCCACACCTAGATATACCGCAATATGGAACTTGCTCGACTACCCAGGTGCTGTCTTCCCGACGGGTCTCTTCGTCGACTCGGCCCAGGATCTCGTTCCGGCTAGCTTTAGCGCACTGGGTTCCGACGACATGTATAACCACAGCTTGTGTATGTTATCGCGTTTCTTGTGCTCGTTGCAGGGCGTGGCGCACGACAGGTACTGACGACCAACACACAGACGAACCTGGAGCGTATCGTGACGCGCCTATCAACCTGCAGATCGTTGCACCCCGGTTCAATGACGGGTTAGTTTTGGCGGCGCTGGATGTCATCGAGAAGATTATCAAAGCTTGAGGTGGAGATTCGGATGAAAGAAAAAAGGACGGATATGTAACTTTGTACTTTTTATGGTTGTACGATTTCGAGGATCAATGCTATTGAGGAAATGCGAGTCAGATGAATTGGGGGCCAGCTACTTCCAGCCCTAGGTTTGCTTTACTGGTGACATCCCCTCCGTCGCGTGCACCCGATGACCACATGCATAACTCAACATAATACGTCTATGTCTACTGGATCCCGTTCTCTACCCACATTCAAGCGTACCCACATACCTTGTCATCACGGTCATCACGTCGATTCTCATCGATTCCACAGTTGCCCAAGGGTACCCACAATGATCCGAAGATCTCAAATCTTCTCCCACACTTTCTTGCCCTTGACCCACGTGCTGAGTACCATGCCCTGACGATCCAGAACCACCAGGTCGGCATCTGCTCCGGCCCGAAGAGACCCTTTCTTGTTCTCGATCCCGAGGCATCTAGAACGACACGAACAGGTAAACCCGTGCTATCCAGCGTCCATTCAACGATACTCACTTGGCCGGGTTCATGGTCGCACACTTGATCGCTTCGCCGAGCGAACAGCCCGTAAATTTGACAAAGTTGCGAACGCACTTGTCCATGGTGACCACGCTGAGAACGACAAAAGATGAATATAGTTTTCACACAAAAGAGAACAATGGGGAGAATTGATGAGGCAGCGATAGGACACACCTCCCCGCGAGCGTCGTGGTGCCCTCTAGGTAGAGTTTGTCGCCTTCTTTGAACAGGCGGCGGCCGTCACGCCACTCGTGAATACCGTCTTTCAAATGGGGATCCAAGATCCGCATGGCTGGACATGGTTTCAGTTGATAATCCTGTCTCCGAAATGGGCAAAAGCACTACCGTCCGTGATCAAGATGCACCCGTCGGGGTGTGCAGAGTAAGCCAACTACAAGGCGACCATCGCATATGAGCCATTGGAAGGTGATAATCAAAACACGGCGCCTACCCTGACAGAGTTGGGATGAGAATGAATGCCGTCCACGATGATCTCATAGAATGGTCTCTGGAAGGGCAGCAACCCGGGGCCAAGAGACTTGGTCCAGCGCTTGACGGGCGTCTCGGGTGGCGTGGAGATCTCGTCAAAAGCTTCTGACGCGTAGGGATTCTTCTGGCTGAACCCAATAGAACCGGGAGGAGACCGTCGTCTAGTACTCGGGAGCGGGGCAAAGTCAGAAGGCGGGCCAGCAAAGTTGTACGGCGAGGAACCCAGCAAACCGATGATCGAAGGGTCTCGATGGTGCAATTGAGGCATCGCATTGAACAAGTGGGTGATGCACCGTGCGCCGTTCAGGACGGCCGCAGTCGCCTCGTCCGTCGAGCAGATACTGTGTCGAATCACTGCTGAGCGTACATAGCAACTGTGGCAAACAGGAACTCACCTGTGGCCGATGTTGAAACAGATGCCTCGTTTGCTCGCCAAGGAGATGGCGTCCATCACTCCTTCGACTTCAGGCGCACCCGTGATAATGCGCACACCGACAGTGTCTTGGTCGATATCACCACCCATGAGCCAATCCTCCGTCTCTGCCAGGCTCTCCGTACCGTAAGTGGACTCAAACGACTGGAATCCTTCCGGGGCAGATGAAATCAAGGGCGGCGCATGTGCACCGCGCTTTGCGAGTTGCAGGAACGGGCCCTCGACGTGCCAACCCAGCAAATGTGCAGCAGCGGGGGGTGTCCATGGTCTCAAGAGACGGAGCAGCTTTGGGTAGAGAGACTTTTCCTGCGTCTAAGAAGGGGATACATATCACCGGAACTTGGATCGAATGGTGCACGTACGATAATCGTCGGTACGAGCGCTGTGACACCCGTCTCTGTGATCCGTTCCGCGACCAACCTGAGACCGTCGCGGTATACCTGGTCGTCGCCTTCGTAGACAGAAAAGTCGAAACCGAAACCACCGTTGATTTGGATGTCGATGTACCCTGGACTAGAGTAACGTTGCGCTGCCGTTAACGGAGGCAAAGCAGCGCGCCGGAGCTAGGCCACCCACCTTAGGATGTTTCCACCTAAATCGATGACTTTGTCTGGTCTTTCGCGTCTGATGTAAAACGTTGTCTATGGTTTCAACATCGCTCAGAACGATGGGCGCTTAGTTTAAAGCGTCGAACTCGCCTGAGAGTCGAGGATGACACCACGGCGCTCGTCGATCCAAAGGTCCTTCTCCACCAAGCTTCCATCCTCCCGCGGAAGTAAACAGTTGGTAAAGCAGACCAACCCATTCGAGGACGAAGACATGGCCGTCGAGACAAGCTAAGTTTGCGCGAAGTTACAGACAAAGGCCGATATCGGGGCCTCATGGATGGCCAATGACCGATTCCGGATGGCTCTCCCGGCCACGCTCCAAGTCCGTCACACGGATTTGGCTGACCATGTGAAGCCCTGGAATAGGCACTAGTTTGAATCGACTCAGACTGATACCAAATGACTAGCACATGGTCGACTAGTATGTTATTTTTACAAGTTCAATCACCGACTCTTATCCGGCCACTCTCAGGGGTTTGCCATACCGGTCGACACTGCATCGACGTCCATAAAATGCCAAGACAAACGTGCGACGGTAGTATTGGCTCGAATGTACCAATGTGCCGTGCGGGTCGCGTCGGAACAAAGTTAGGATCCACCTGACCCTCATCATCTTGTCGGGACACAGCCCCGGGCTAATCTTCAATTCGTCGAAACGGGTTTCATATGCACTCAGGGCATAAAACCTAGAGGGTGTTACTTACTCCAATTACCACATTCATTACCTTAACTGGCAATCTAACCGTACCTCGTGAGGCGGGGTACCATTCTTTTGGCCTATCTGCGCTGTGCCAACCAAACCTTGGCCAAAAGTTCATTGGCTCCGAGATGGCGTGCCGTCGGTCTCTAACAATGCAAGACTCTCTTCATAAGGAAGCCCGAACGCGCCACCTTAGCATGGTCGCCCACAAACTCAATATTAACGGGATAGCTACAACCTTCAAAGTAACGTACCATCGGATCACGGGATAATTCACGACGTTTCAACAGAAACACGACTTCCATTCCAGTCTATTTCAAAGTGCCAGTGTACCTGTTTCGCTCTGCTCAGCTCCAGAGCTCGAAGCACAAAGCAAGGTTGTCACAGCACTTGCTTCGTTTATGGCATTCGGGGCCGCGGTACGGATTCCAGGTCTGGATACCCAAGGCGTATGCACAGCTTCAGCACTTCCCGAACCATAGATTCAACACAAGCAAGGTTAGAAGACACTTACCCTTGATGAACGCTCGCCCAAAATAGTTTCCTCGGAGAGCACCAAATCCGTTAGACAGGTTGGTCATCTGCTCTCAATAAACAACACTCAGCTCCACAGAAAAATGCCGTAGGTTTCAAGATCCGGCCAACTCGGTACCGTGCTGCAGAACCATAACAAGCAATTTCACCCATTAGTGATAGTGGTTCCATCCGACATGAAAAGAATACTGCACCTGGGATCCAGGCGACGTTGATCTGAGGGTTGAAATGCGTGAGCAAGTTGAGCGATGCCCGGTGATCGATCCGAAACGTAGGCGGGTTGGGCGTAGTTGGATAAACGGCTTATCCTGCTTATCAACCATCAGGAACTGAAAGTGCTCTCTTCACTGGTAATAGAAATGTGCAGGTCGCAACGGAGACGCGGTGGTGTGCATGGGTGTATGATGTAGAAAAAAACTCCCAAAGGTTTGGCAACACAAACGTCAGGAGAATGAGCGACCTTTCAATAATGGTTGCCCATCTCTATCGGCATACCGAGCATGTCTCGGAAAAGCACACGAGCTCCAGAGCCCAGGTTGATATTGATATTGGATTGACTACGCCCACTGGTTACGCGTGCCATGACCCATGTCAGTAATGGCTTCTTAATCAATCATCCATTAGGGCCCAGGAGATGATTACGCTTGAATGTTCCTCGGAAATATCTCTCTTCCTGTGGCGATTTGAAAAGGGTCGAGAAGTTGTGAAGAAGAGAAGACTCGGGAGAACATGCGAGGTACCCTGTGAAGTATGTAGATTGATCAGAATATGCGCGCCCATTGGCTATACCAGGTCATGTTGATAACTTCCGTCAACTATTTATTCCGGGTTCGACTTGACCGCCGATAAAGCCGACACAGGCTCAGCAGACCACTCGTTTAAAGGTCGGTTATTGCCCCCTCGGGTCATCTGCTCTGCTCATATCAGACCTTGGGTGGAAATGGCGAATTAATCATCTTAAGTGCCAAAATGTTATGCAGAACACTTAACGTAGGAGATAGGTGGAGGTAGATACGATAGCCGCGTTTACTTCCCGGAAGGGTAATCGAAGATCTTTCGAAGGTTGCCAAGGAATCCCAAGAAAGACCCAGTCTTATCTCCACGAGAAGTCGACCTGACCTATCGCACAAGGAGCCCGAAAGATTGCGCCACCGGTCAGTGAAGGCGAGGTGAATAGGCAGTGACAGCCATAGACGGGAAATTCTGGGGCGATGAGATATGAAAAGTCCAGGCAAGTCTATTGGTCGAAAGCGCTCTCTCAATGATGACAGAGGCTATCTACGCGGACCCAACCGCCGCCTCGGGAACCGAGACCAATCTTTAGCTAGACTCGGACACGATCGGAGTGGCTGTTCCAGAATCGGACTGTGATATGGCCCCTGAACTAGGAGAAGGCACGTCTCCCAATGGGTCACGTAGATAGTCTTTGAAGAACTTCCTCCAGTTTGCCTTGGAGGGAACAAAATGGCCTGCAAACGCATGAACAATGACCAAACGAGAAAGAATGATTACCAACCCCCTTCGTGTTCTTCCAGTCTTGCCTTGGCGGACACGTTCAACAGAACCTTTGATCGCTCCTCGACTACAATCACGTCCGTTTTTCCAAGGACGTGTAATGTGGGCGTCGAGTACGACGAGCCAAACACATTACTGGCCAAAGCATCATTCACCTTGAATCCCGACACAGAGACACAGAATTGACTAGAAACCAAGTCATTAACCAGGGAGACAAGAACGAAGACGATTTACAAAGGGGGATGAGGTGGCTCTCCGTTCACCAGGAAAGCGGGATACGTGTGTGGTTTCTCGAGCTGCACAAAGCTTTAAGCGTGACCCTGATACTTTTGGCCAACATCGTATGACGCACCAACGCGGCCAAAAGCGCAGCCATTGCCGCACCTTGACTGAACCCGAAAACGCCCTGGGGTAACCAAGGATCTGACATCCTGTCGTACCAAGATGGGCATCCAAAACGTACCACATAGCGATCCTTCGTAAGCACGTCCTTCAGCACCTGCAAAGCGTCCTCCAATCCCCTCGCAACCGTACGATCAGGATTCGCCTTGTACCATCCTCTGGGTGTCAACGTCGGATCGGATTCAGATGCGGCAATGCCCTGTGTGACTTCAGACGCGCCGAACGCATTGGCCGAAAGCCCATCCAGATCCACCGGTTGCAACACTATCGGACCGTCGACGAACACTGTGCGATGAGGATTTGAGGTCAGATCACACGTCAGAGGTGTAGACAGACGGACCCAGTTCGATATCCTTGTCCATCGCCTTGCGTAACGCGCCAAGCTGTCATACAACATGCAAATCTCGTCGGTCACTGGGACAAATTCGGATGGGCTCCAGGCGAACCCGCTTACTGAATATGCTCGCGTTTTGCGAGTATCTGTTTCGTCATGTTAGCGCGTCAAGCAATGATTGACAGTGAAGTGTAAGACGTGCCCGTGTAGCATGAGGACCTTTTTGATTCCAGCCATCGTGGTGGTAATAGTCAATGCCTTGATTCACACGACTCCAAAGTATCGGACGATCAAGTCACCCCGAAAATTACTTTCAAAGGCCTTGAAATAGATATACATGCATATGTACATAGCCAAGCTTCTACTGCCGCATCTGACGACGACAAAGGAACATCTATGATATGCCTACCTTTCCTCTAACCGAAACGTCTCCCTGGTCTAAGTTGTTAGGACTGCACGAGCGACTTGGTCGAGTACCCCGCATCAGCTTCCCGTCTTCCCGAACTGCAATCCTTTTCCTTTCCCTTCTCCTTCTCCGCACTAGCGCCATCATCAAGGTATAAGTTATGCTCTTCTATGTAATCAACGACGGCAGACGGGAGCAGGTATCGCACAGAAAGTCCTCTGCGAAGGAACAAGCGGACCTTGGTGGATGAGACGTCGTTTTGAATGAGTTGAGGGACAAGGTGAATGTTGCTCCGCCAACGCGCCAAGTTATCAGTTGCTTGGTCCATACTGGAACCCGCACGTTCGATGATGAATGTGCCATACCGGCCAAGTATGTGATCCAACTGCGAGTAGAGATTGCGTGAGGATCCGGAATGGCCTTAATATAGATGCAACCGAGAGTACGCACATCTTCAACCGACCAAACACCAGGTTCGGACATGGTGCTTATCAAATCTGACCCCGCGAGGAGCATGACCCCAACATTCCGATGTTCTCCGTCCTGCGTTTGAACGCCGCCCAAGATGGTGTTTATTTCGTAATCGAAGTGATCGAGCACGACGGCGGTGCGTTGATAGTTCTGGAATGCCTCCCACGGATCGATCATGAGCCAAGATGACGTCTCTTCCGCAGCGAGCGTGCACATATTGACTCTGGAAATTAAAACAGGCACGAGGAGTCAGCCTTCAAGTCTTACTAAGTGTGATGTATAAGACAAAAGATTGCGACTAGTTGAAACCCGAGATCCCGGGACCAAGGTGAGAGAACTAGGGAGATAATTGCAATGATGTTACGCGATCGCACGATCCAAAGGAGAGGGCTTGTTACAAGGGAGATCCATTCTCAGCCTTGCCCATGGCGGCCAAGTGTGCACACATCGATGCACTTGATATTTGGCGTGAGACGCCGTGTTGGCACCAGGCGGCCGCTCAAGTGAGCGTAATGCCAATTTGGTTCGACATCAGAGCGACATCAAACACGCGCTCATGCCCAACAGGCCACCTTTCCATAACAGTGAAAGGTCGGACCACAAGATAGGACAAAAAAGAATGATGGGGAATTCCTGGTCCGAAATAAGCGCTTACCTGTGCTGTGCGCTTAGCAGACCAGGCTTGTTGTACTGGTCGCTAACTGGACTCAGATACCCGCCAACGATCTCAAAGTTGGTGTTCTGCCGAATGTAGTCCTTTGCCATTTCGAACATTCGGAGGTGAAGGTATGTGACTGGACTGAAAGAACCACACGCGACGAGCACGATAGGTTGCTTGGATGAATCCCGGAGTATTTTGCGAAGACGGTGAGACGCAAAGGTATAGGTAGGAGAGTTGGCGAACTCCTTAGTCTTGCGGGCGGGGACCTGGACGTCCATGATGGTGGTGGTTCAGAAACAAGGTAGGATTTGACGTGGACTTATGATCGGGAGAATATACAGCTTTTCAGCGGCCCCCTCCCGAATAACGGCCATGTATATCAATGAGGCGATGATAAATCCAGCCATCCGTACCCACGGCATCGTCATGTTGCTGACTCACTTACCGACTTGACTCGCACCCGAAAGTCACAACGTACCGTAATCATTATCTACGCGAACAGGGATCTAACACAGTCTAGTATTCGTGCTTAAACGCGTTCGATGTATTAGTATACAGTTGCTATGCTACACTGCTAGCCAAAATGCAAGTAAACACGAACGACCCATGCCGGATTGCGGAGCTTGCTCACTTTCTAGAGTCACCAGCTCTCGCGCGCAGAACACGTCACCCGAAGAACAAGGACAAGACACGGGACCGCATGTGGGTATATGTCATACCGGAGTCGGCGTACGCTGATAAAAATAAGTAGACCAGCACGTAAACATACATTAAAAAACTGCGCAAGGGATCAGCATTAATCTGAATTCCCTGCCCATGCTATTCGAGGACCAATCCTGGATAGTAATCAAACACTTTCTCTGTCTCGTGCGGCGTGAACGGTGGATATCCGGATGGCATGAACTGGGCGTCGAAGCCCATCCTCGAATGTGCACCACCAGTGTCCGCGAAGACCCCGAGGTGGTCAATGCTACCAGGTGACGGGATGTTGATGGGTGTCGAGAGTGGAGGAGGAGCGTAGCATGGCATAGTGAGGGATGGGTCAGCGCCAGACCAGGTCTGTCTGTTCCCGTGGATCGCGACCTTGGCATTCCTCTCCGAGACATGGACCCACACGCAACCTCGACCATCTTCGGTCGGCGATGCGTCAAAGGAAATAGAAAGGCCGCCTGATGAACGAAGACCGTCCACATCGAATGGGCGCCCTTCGGTAGCTTCGCCGCCAAAGGCCATTTTCTTCGGGGACTCGATATCAACGGAGCTGGGATGAAATCCGACACTTCCATAGCCATATCGTGAATGGCCTTGATCCTTGATCTCACAAGGAGAAGGCGAATGACCATATGGAGAGGGCGAGGGTCTCGCGGAGCTGGAGCCCGTCAACGGGATGGAGAAGGTGATGGGGAGCGAACTATGTTGTGGCAAGGCGAGAAGCGACGGAAGCGACGATAGGAGTGATTGTTTCTATAGTGGCCGGTCAGTTCCCTGTTTCATATGTGCAAGCGATAACTCTCCCACCATGACCGATACGACCGAGGCTTGCCCTCCTCCCCCGTATGACGACGGCGACAAATTGAAATCGTGCGACTCTGTCTTCATAGCTAGGTTGGCCGTAGTTCGATTTGCGAGCTCCACGGTAAGCTCCCGTTCGTGCTCCTCGACTACCGACAGGCGCAGCCGAAGCTGCTCCATGTTCGAGAGAAGACTATCGTATTTCCTTCCTTTCTCTGCTGAAGCTTCAAGTCGCGCGTTTTCTTCTTCGAGCTCCTTGACGCGGCTTAGGGAAATACCCTCAGTGAACGGAAGCAATCGACATGAAATGAAGAAGAAATTACATTTCCATTGCCTCAAACTCCTCTCTTTTTCGCTGCCGGCTGAGGAAGGCGGCAGCCCGATTCTTGAGCAGCCGTGCCTCGCGCTTAGTTAACCCAGTAACGTCTGGAGGAACAAAGTCCTTGGTGGTGATCCTCTCACCACTCCCACGTCCTTTCTTCACGCCTCCTATCGTGTTGAAAGGCTTCTTGATCGAAGACCCGTTATCCGAGGAAAGGGTTAATTGGTGCGGTATTGAAGGTGGCGGGGATGCGGAAGATGAAGAAGAGGGTGGCTCCATCCCGTCAAGGTCGAACACTTGGCTCGTTGGCAGACACCGTTGTTGCTCGATCTCTGATGGTGATCTGGACATGAAGCGAGGTCGGATCATTTTCGTCTTGAGTTCAGGGGACTCGTCGGTGTTGGAGCTGACGGAGGCCGGAGGCGAGGGAGGCAGTGTGTAATAGTTCCAGGTGACGATGTCCATCGAGTCTGCTGAGTAGCAGCGTTGATTGACCCATTCCATGTCTCGAGGTGATGTGTGTATAGCTTCAGGTGTGTTGGGCGAGCTAAGATGAGGTACGGGAACCATCTGGGGTTGGGACAAAGGGACTGGACTAGTATGGGGAGGAGGCTCTACGACCAGGGAAAAACTAAGGGGATATGTCTTTAAACGCACATATTGTGTGCTCGGATTTATACCTCACGTGTAGCAATGAGGACCGAGTCGCGACATCTCTAGCGACCAAATCAAGCATCCGTCTGATCTTGAAAATGGACATCCTTTCACATGTTGGACATCTCCAATTCCAGACAAAACTAGATCTACGGTCCATTTCGGTAAGTACCTTCAAAATATTTTTCAAGGTTTACTAGAGCCGCTTTTGGAGCGAAACGCACCTGTTGAAATCTCTCATCAATACCGGTTGATCAGGGTCACGGCGCGGTTTCAACCCTGATCTAAAGTAGCTGCAGAGTTGGAATCCGCACCCATCGGGAACCCCTGGGTCACTTTTCTGCGGATGAGGCAAAAGATTAAGAAAAAAGGCAAGTGATTGAGGATGGTAACATTTCAGACCCAGATACTAACCCCGTAGGGCAAAAAAGCAACGGCGGCGCCCGGCAGAGAAGGGCCCATGATTGAGTTGTGGGTGGCATTGAAGGTTGCCAGTCCAGTCGTCGATTATCTCGGAGCGGGTATTGATTCCGAACTGACCTGTTTAAAGTCGAAAGCGATGGTGGGCATGTGTCCGTTCTTCCGATCAGGGACTTGCGCGGTGTTCCTGGTAATTGCGAGATCTGGCGGATGTGGGAATCAATCATGATGTATGATCTTATTGGCAAGGATGGTACTAGGATGGTTGATAGCTTACGAAACCTTCAAACTCGTGATAGCAAGCCGAGGGCTAGTCCATCCGCTCAGGGTTCTTCTTCAGACCTGATCGTCGAGCGTAGCATAGCCCGACCGCGTGATTTGATATTGATGTTCTGGAGTCAGTCGGGGTACTGAGGCGTGATTGCACGTTCAAGAGGTCTATTTGGGCTAAAGCACTGCTTCAGGAATCAGAAATGGAGCCTAACAGTCAGCCAAGAAAGGTTCACACTAACGTCGTGCCAGTCCAATCAGTGCGGCGGAGAAGCGGCTTCCCAAAACGACCTTCCCGTACTCTGAGTTGGAGGTAAATAAGCCGAACATATGATCGTGAGCAACCAGGTGATTCTCGAGCGATACGCCCCTCGCATGACCCGCAAACGTGCTAGTTGACAATTGTCCCCGGCAAACACAGCCAGAACCAGGCCGACCCTTATCGATGCACTTCGGTTCCTCTTTTTAGAAATATATAATTTTTCAAACCCTAAGGAGATTCCGAGGACATGTGGGACTAGAAGCTCGTCCCACGAAGTCAACTTGAAGTTGTCGCGTATCATTTTCAGACTGCATCAGCTTCGGCCTGATGCCAACCTATGTTTTCAGTGCAAAATTCCATGGTAACCAATTTGGCTTGATCAAACACTTCGGCTATCCGGAGGGGGTGGCGTGAAGACAGGGGCAGCCGAGTTTGAGGGAAAGGAGGAAATGACGGGATGTAGCGGTAGGTTCCACGCGCAGTTGAGACTTTTTGGGATAAACGTTAATTGAGTGAAGTGTTTGAAAGCCAGGATTGAAACGTTAAGACCGAGGTTCAACTTGACACGAGCCTGAGTAAGTAGCTATAGTGCTCTCGACGCAGGAAAACAAGTACAGCCACAGAGGAAGACTCATCTCTTGTACGGTCGGAGCTGGCCGCCTGAGGATTCCGCCATTGTAACTGTATCTCAGATCACCAGAACCCCGGCCGACACAAGAGTGATAAGTTTTCAGCCGATCGAACGGCTACACTGGTATTTAGTTCTCATGTCAGCTTTAGCCTCCGAAAGCTGGTTACTCACTTTGTATTCGTAGTAGTGAAGCTGATCAACGGACGACTACTGGTCGCGCAACGAAAGGCGCGAGGCGAGACGAGACGAGACTGTCACGGTACACATGCCATCGAGTCCCGGAAGCAGATGAAAACTCAACAAGACAACATCCTTACCCCCGAGAATTGGATCCGCACACGGCCAAGTAGGCACTCGAGTTGCGTTTGCCGACCACCACAAGGACTGACAACATTGCAGGTCAATCTAGATCTATTACGCTACTAGGGGCCGACACACGTAGATGATGCCGGACGCACCGGAACGGTAGTAGTTTTGCGACAAAACCAACTCGAAGCTCTGGCTGCGGAGTGTCCTGAGCTCGGGTATGTCAGAGCAAGGCCGGGAAGGCTCAGGTCCGCGCCGGTACCGCCTGGGACGAGATCACTGATATGCGGGTTTTACCCGGAACTAACAGTTCGCTTGATGATTAGGGGTACTAGTGGCTGTGACGTCAGACTACGCCAGTTGAAAACAACCGTTCGCTCAGGTTGCAACATCCGTGTTCAACTAATCCCTCCCGTATCTTTTGATGCCTATCCAAAGGTCGCACGCATCCGTTTCGCCTGCCGCCGGTGGCGTTCCATCCGATCAAACTCCATCAAACCGCGTGGAATATTCTTGCTCGGTTTCTCCGCCGATGGACAGTCACCAGGGCCCAGTCGATGAATGTCCAACAAGGATACACATCTTACCTACCAAGATTCAGCCTTCCGTGCTGGACGAGCTCATCGGCCTTGTCCGGCGTTATGCCGCAGCACCTCCTCGTGGCAATAGAGTCGGTCCACTCGAATGGGTAACAGACTCGGATCACGCGGACGTTATCGTTACTGCCATACACACATGGCCTCGCTTTGAGAGACACATCACATGGGATGTCGCTGTCCGTGGATCGTCTCACTTGCCGCACATATCATATTAACGAGACATCTAGAAAACCAAAGCCATCGTCACACCAGATTGGTTGAGAGATTCGATTAGCTCTGGGACGATTCAGCCGTGTGGAAAATATGCAGCACTCCGCGGTCTTCGAGAGGAAACCGAGCGTGTCTGTCCCAAGGTCAAGACCACGGGTGGCCCTATGCCTCCACTGACATTTCCAAATCACCATGGACAAATTCCAGTCTTTGTAGATCCAGAGGCTAGCGTCAAAGATACAGATTTTGCGGCCCTGAACTACCTATCCCAGCTCTGTTGCCAGCGACCGTCTCCTCTCATATGTCCAAACCAAGCCCTCATCGAAGAGCTGGACATCATTCGTAGGGAAAGAATGTTTGAAGGGGAAGAACGAAGTATGTTGAGCTACGCCCGAGCGATAGCCGTGAGTCGTTATCTACATGGTACTACCATGCGAGCTGGTATTGAGCCCATCTTCAGGCCATCAAAGGTCGGTCAAATACATACCATCCAGGCTCACCGGAGATTCATCGGGCATTTTAGCTTGTCCTTATCGTTTCAACAACCAGACGTCGCCAGGAGATGTAGACAAGCTGCCATATCTAGGCGCGAAGCTCACTTCCATGGTGCCGCAAAATCCACTATATATCACTTGTTCTGAAATTGCATTGTACCTAACTATAGGTGGAGGAATTCACCAAGACTGGGAAGATATCAGAAGCTCGTGAGTCCTATGCGCCTTGTTCCGCAGTCCCACTGGAACTCTGCGAGTACAGAAAATATTATATCATCCACAAGATACTTGTCACTCTTGGCATTCAATTCTATACACGGCATTGGATCACATACTGCCCGACATTTGTATTTCCTTGGGCTGCGAACTATCGAGGATCTCGAAAAATACTATGAAGTCTCACCCGTGTTGACATCTGAAAACGGTATCTCGCATATACAGTCAAGTGGCAGCGGAGAAATCGGGGTGGAGAAGTCCATCCAGATTTCACTAGGTCTCCGACGCGACTTTAGCCAGAAGTAAGTCAGAAAGATCACACGCATGGTGCTGTTTCTTTTCCTTGACATTTCACCGCTTGCAGAATTCCTCGCCAGGAATCCGAAGAAATTAATCGGGTAGTTATGCAGGAATTGGAGTCAATCGAACCAGGCTGCAAGAGTCTTATCGTAGGCGGGTCAGCTCTATTGTTATCTCAAATATTGTACCCTTCCCGACTTCACTTAGTTATCGCCGAGGGAAACTGGAAAGTAACGATGTCGATATCGTTATCTCCCATCCTGACTTGGACCGCGGTGCGGACAAGGTACGAGACCTTTGCAAGAGATTGACGCAGCGCCTTCATGAACGCGGTAAAACCCTCTCACTTCGGTGATACCCGCCTAACCGGATTGCCTCCGCGTACAGGACTCGTCAAACATGTGCTAAGTAAGCCTTTCAGAGTGGATCTCGCAAACGCCGGATCACATTCCGGGATCGTCTGACAGACATGAGCGGCTTTCGCACGCATCACTGGGACTCCCTTGAGAAAGCACTGACGGTGTTTTTACTCCCCGATGACACGGCTCGCAAGCAGATACACAGACGCGTGGACTTGATATTTGCTGCGCCCAGCGTATTTTGGACCGCGGTGGTTGGCTGGTCCGTCTATCATCTGTCCACCTGCTCTACTGGACCTTGATGGTTTCTCCTCCTCAGGACAGGCTCTACAATGTTTCAGCGTGATCTCCGCCTCTGGGCTAAGAAACAAAGGTAAGGCTCCACCCTTGTTGTCAAAAACAAACAAAAAGGACGACGAGCCCCCTGACATGCTGTGCATCCAGGGGATTCAAATTTGATTCGTCAGGAATGTGAGCCTGGTGGCGTTTTCTTTTCCCGCACTGTCACCTCACCACAAACAATTCAAACGATTTCCGCACGTTTCCGTACTCGTATGCAGCACCAGACGCCACGATTCCAAGCCTTTTCACCCGAAATCCGAGAGAGAAGTCTTTGAACTTCTCGGACTCCCGTACGTCCATCCTACGTTGAGAAACGCGGATGCATGATGTGAATTATGAACTCTCACTACAACGGGAGTTCCTCCTGTGGCGCCGGCCGTGGCGTAACCCTTCTTTAGTTGTTTTGTGTGCTACAATCGTCATTTGTGTAAAACACCGTTAATAATCCGCGGCGTCACCGAGTAAACTGCGATTACAGCCTCGTGTACTGACTTATTTAATTATCTTATTTACCAGTTAAGCGATCCAAAATGTGAACCAAGATGGGAGACGTGACGCCACGCTCAGATTTTACGGTCCCCGGTGGCCTTCGGATACACCGGAAAACAACTTGAAAGTCCCATGGGGAACGAGATCGCTGAGGAAACGGAAGAAGATGAAAATGACATTTGATCCCGCGCCAATCAGTATCAACGGGCGATCCACATCATCAAATCAGCACCTGCTATTTGCGGATCACGTTCCACCCACGCTACTGCTATCATTCTTGACCCCTGAGAGGTTTGACCGAGTCCTACCGAATCATTACGCGACGCCAAATCCCGAGTGCGTGGCAGTTGCGTGGCAGTGACACGAACGAGTACTACCCACACTCATACCGAAAGCAACGTTTGTGGAGAGGCGCGTTTCATCTAGGAGGTTTCACCTTCCCCCTTGTTTTCGCTTTTAGGTGTT
>JBBPMD010000433.1:0-23647 GCA_038090095.1 Zangia roseola
ATCGAGCATTTCCCCAAGGGATTGGGCGCATGAAGGTGTACATACAACATAGATAACGAAACAATTGAGAGCATGTTCATAAAAGTAATTCGCTCGTGGCTGGTGAAAGATTGGTTGAAGTTAAGCCTCACTCCCTCCTCGCGAGGTCCCTTTTGGACGGTGCTTGACGATCCAAGGATGGCGGGACACTTCCAGTAATGGAAGTCGTTCTTCTGAATTGTATTTCAGTAGCTACGAGGTGGGATTAGCATCGTAGACCTGCACAACTAGAACCAAAACGGAGGTCCCCACCTTGACGATAAGGTCCTTCGCTTCAGGTGAAACACTAGAGGGTATGCGGAGGTCGACTTTTGCTATCCGTCGATACGTAGCTATGTCAAGATGAGCCCGGGCATGCATGACCTAGGTAGGGGAGACGCGCTGACCTTGCGCGCTGCTTCTGTCTTCAAAAGGTGGGCATCCAACCAAAAATTCGTAGGTGAGGACACCGAGCGCCCAGTAATCCACCTTTTCATTGTGTTCTTTTCCCTCTACCATCTCCGGAGGAAGATAGTCCAATGTACCACAAAGCGTCAATCGCCGGTTGCTTGGCGCATGGACACTCCACCCGAAATCACCAATCTTGAGCTCGCCATTGATACCTAGCAAAAGGTTCTCTGGCTTGATATCCCTGTGGATGACGTGCTTCGAGTGCAAGTACTGCAACGCATCCGCCATCTGGTCGATATATCTCGAACTGCGCTTCTCCGAGAACCTCCCATGCTTGCTCAGCTGTTTGTAAAGCTCACCCTTGCCTGCAAACTCAAGCATAAGAAAGATGCGTTTTTCATCGTGGAAATAGCCATATAGACGCAGAACATTTGGATGACGGAGATTCTGCTGAATTTCGATTTCTCTCCGGATTTGCTTCTCGACGCGAGATTGAACAATTTCGGATTTGTAGAGACACTTGAGGGCAAGGATGTAATGTGGTTCGACCTTGGTGCGGACCATGTATACACGACCGAATTTTCCCTTGCCAAGAGGGCGGCCAATGTCGAAGACGTTTAGGTTCCATTCGCGGGTGGGTTGTGTTCTGTGGGGGTGTCACGATCTCGGACAGTGGGTTAATGGCGAGACGTACCTCGAGACGCTCGAATCGAGGGCGAGATCTTCAGCGGCTTCTCCGTACACCTTTTCGCCTCTCTTCTCGTTATCTATCTCAAACCCACCATCATATTTGCCAATGTCGATGGTGGGTGGTTTAGCTGCGGGCTTCGTCGGTGATGGTGGCGTCGTAGTCTTGTTCTCTGAGTTGGTCTGATTCCGGAGCGCGGCCGGTTTGGCAGGTTTTGGGAAAGGGTTGGGTGCGGCATATTTGGTGAGAAGTTTCGCAACGTTGGATTGACTTGGCTGTTTTGAGTGTGCTGGCCGCGGGGGTGGGTTGTTCTGCTTCTTGGATGATATTTCGAGTGCTGCGATTTGTTCTGTGACGGATTTGATTGTAGCCATCGCTGCGACTACAGTGGTGTACCAGAACAAGACTCTGCAGCCAAGTCGCGTGAAACTCAACACGCGTCGCAGTCACGTGCACAAGCATGAAATCCGTCTTCAGGTATCAATACGTACACTAAGTACACGCATCAAGAGTAGCTACAAATGAACGGATCACTAGTGGCCCTGCTTTCCTGGGTATCATCGAAATCAAAATTTCCTTTCCACCAACCCACCGGCAAAAAGTTTAGTGTCGGTATGTTAAGTCAATCCATGACGGTGTTCCGTGGAACACATGTTTGAGTCTGAATTGGTTCGCTTGCTCGGTACTCAAAATATGGTCCTGTGACGTGCGAGAGGTCGTGTCACCTCCTGGACCTGTATCATGTTCAGTGTGAGTGGTCACGCAGCTTATAAGTATTTACCGGTCGAATTGTATTCGGCGAGGTAGGCCGTGGACGGCAACGCGGTTTCCGTCCTATTGCAAAACGCGTGTGAGTTGGTTACAGAAGGGCCTAGTGGATTTGGAACAACTTACTTCAGATCCCATGAAATGAACCCATTGCGTGAAATGCTGTCATCCATATAATTGCGGAGGAAAACGACAGTCGAAAGCTCATTCCAAGGGCGCCCTAGATAATCGTTGGTCAATTCCTCAGGTAAGAGTGTTGTTAGTCACCGAGATAGCATTTTCCGGTGGTTACCGTGCTTGGACTTGCATCTGGCGACTGTGACAAGGCATCCAATGTGATGAATGCAACAACAATATGGGAGGCTTACACGAATGATACGAGAGTCGGCAATGTACACGCCAGTATTTTTACCAGACTCCCCTCTCCATGCGGTAATACCACCTCCACAAGCACGGCTTGCAATTGTTACATCTTGGAACCAGCTGCAATAAATTAGCTACGTTTGGGGGCTCGGGGAAGCGCGACATACGCGACCCCACATCCAAAGATGTCTAGCAAGAATGATAAAAAGGTAGAAATATAATGGAAAGAAAGACCTACAGTCAGTTTGACCATATATGATGCTGTCTACAGCGTACGTGTTGGCGGCATACCCGGTGTACCACGTATCTTGGAAACTTGCTACAGCGCACCCGTAGAACGATGCGTTGGCGTATGTGATAGAAACCACTAGTGCAGGAGCGATAGCATGGTCAGCCTATTTTAAAAAATCATGAACTGTTGAATTTAGCTGTTCAAAAGAATAGACTAACCGCAAGGTTTTCAAAGTTGATATTGTAGACTTTGAAATCGACATACCCGAGACGAGGAAACACAGTGAGTGTTGCGGTCTCCTCATCTGACAAACCCGTCTTGCCGGCGTATTTTTTGTTCCAGATGTGTACAAGATTGCGCTGGGTCGCGTTCCCACCGCGGATGGAGGCGGTGGCAGGATCTAACTGACCCTGAGCCATATTTTAGCGTCTGCAATGGTATAGCACAAGGAGGCTCACTAGTAATGTAAGGTGTCCAGAATGCGTCACGTTAAGCATCTCGTAGTACCGCCCTTCACCGATAAGGATCGTAGCACTGCTTCCTTCCTGACTGCCCAAGTCACGCGTTAGAATATGCAGATTATCTGGTAGTAGAACTCACAGGGAAGCAATGGCATCCTGGACGCTGTTGAAATTCGCACTCGAGTCAGTAGACGAAACATACAGAGTACCCTCGGGGCACCCTGCGAGGGCTGACTCTCCGGCAGCTTTCTTAAGCTGACATGTCAAGTAAGTGGGAGAAAGACTCAGAACCAGCTGGAAAAAGATGGAAAGATAAAAGAGTGTGAGTGTAAGGGGATTCATGGGGACAGAAGGGTGTGCAGAATGAACGATATCGCTGGGGAGACGGGCACGACGTTTATATCTATCTCCGATGAAACATTCAGCAGGATCCGACGATGCCCGTGGTCTCCAGACCAGAGTGAAACGGCAGAAAGCATACGCTTTTTTTGAGAATCTCGCAAATAGATAGATGTTTGGGAGAGGTCTGAGGCCGTCACATGATGTATGATCATGATGTTGGATACCAATATCCATTTTAGGTATTTTGGGCAGTCCGTCCTGCCAGATGTCATGCCAGGCACAACAACAATCTGTCAAGCGATTTGTCGATATCCATGGATACTTTTGAAACGGAGAAAAAGTCGTGGATCTGGTTGTCCGCGCGTCCGATTGTTTCGGTCGCGGGACCACGGGTTGTGCGATCATCACAATGAAGAGGTTGTCATCAAAGATTATAATGTTTCTTGATCGACCCGCTTCGGAAATTGACTAAAGGTATGTCTAAATGATGCTGGGGTCCGAGTGCCAGGTCGACCTGTCTATCGTGATGAAGGATGAATAAAACCTTGTGTCCAAGGAATGCTAATCACCGATGGAGTAACATATCTTGCCGAACTCACTATCACGGACGTATTTCTGGACCACGTTCTGTGCGAGTTCGTCTTCACGAGTTGAATTTTGTTCCTTTGCCTCTAACCCACTTTTCAGTCCGCAAGGATTTTCTTCACAAATCACATTCTCCACTGCGACACCAGCATCCTGGATTTTCTGATCGTGATTTGGAACAGCGAAGAACCGTCTTGACTTTTTAGATTCGTTATCGTTCAAGAAGAAGGAGAACCTTGTGAAGAGGATTCGGCAACTCCCGCCGCAGCCTGCTTAGTGACCGGGGGCTGTTTCCTACCACTGGCACATCACCGCACGTATGTGTTCCCGATAGCGAAGAGCACACCAGTACGATCCAAACGGCGCAAGATACTCTTGACCAGTCTCAACCTTCAAGTCACATTGAAATTAATTTACTATCGTACCGTGAGTTCCTAAGCTGATAAATTTCGACGATGGTACGAGCAAATTTCTCTAGTGGTGTCTTGTGGACGGCGACAGAATGGTATCTGACCCTCAACGTCCGTTTCTCATGCCCCGTGCACGATCTCAAGTCGTTCTTCTATGTACCCATCGGTTTCTGAATGATGAACGATGCGCCTCACAAGATCAAGCCAAAGGAACAACGCTCGCGATGCTTGGACTTTTTTCAATACGGTTTCGCCCAACTGCAAAGTGGCTACCATATGAATCGTAGCTCGGCTGGGCGGGTCTAATTTCGCCATTTTCGACCTCTCATCCCCCCTCTCGACGGACTCCGCGAACATGCGGCCTATTATACTACCCCCAAACTTGTCGACGGCAAAATTCGTAACGGAAATATTGCACATGACTAGGCATTTCCTATCTCGCGGAAGCACTGTGCTCCCTGGATGACTGCCGTTGGGACCATCGTCAGCCAACCATAGATCCCGTCCTTCAGGCTCCCGGACACACGAAAGAAAGAACAGACAAATAGTTGAGCAGCGAAGACGACAAGGGTTGTGAAGAAATCGAGGAAGCGCCCGACTCGGAGGAGGTAGATTCAGAAGCGAAATTCGCTCCACGTGCACGCCTGATATTCCTCGTTGCCGGATCGCACACTCGAGTTTCCCGACCAGCTCTGGGATGATTGATGCAGGAGGTGCAATGTCGATGTATGGCGTCTGATTCTGGATTCCCGTGAGACAGATCTTTCGGTACTTGACCAACCATTCGTTCAGGAACAATGCTCGGAGTCTTTCTGTCTTCCGAGCGCGTGCTCCAAACCTATGTTTCATCCGGGTGGTGACCAAGTATGTCCGAGCGCCGTTCGCAACCACTGTATCCCAGTGATTCATGGATACCTCAAGGACCATATAATCAATGTATGTGATGAGCACGGAGCAGATAACACCTCAATTGAGCGGGCGGTCCCAGTTTAGTTCCCGAACCCGACATGTCGCTCTGAACTCCGGAGTCTCGAATGTTCCTACTCTCGGGAGTCGCAACCACGAGCCACTGCTACTATACATGCCTTGCAAGCTACTTTTGTTTACTTGCAATTGGTTGTCAATTCTACGTAATTCTGTCAAGGCCGATGCCGCGACTACAACAAATTCTGTAATACAAAGCCACGCGGTCCAGTATTCTACAACCAAACTTCATCTACAAAATCATATCCTCGTGATGCTCCAGATCAACCGCCATAGCCCCTGGGCAGGCTGGGTTTCCACTGGGGCCAACGTTGTTTCCATCTTCACGGTGCCACGAGCGAAAACTGGTCCATCGAGCACTGAGCCAACGCCATTGCTAGGAGTAATGGACGACCCTGTCCACAGCTCCTCCCAAGATTCCGGGTTGTGACAGAACATGTTAGTGTGCGACTGACTGACTCCCCCATCATTGTGGCCCTTTCCGGGCGCCGAGATATGATAGCCGAATATCATACTGCCGGGCTCAGGAGATAAGAGAGCTCCCAACGCGTGTGCAACTTGACGTTGACCTTCTTCCATGAAGAGCTTCAAGGTCAAGATGTCAGTTGTACGAAACACAAACAATAGATCATGCGAGACTAACATGGAAGAACGAGGCAGCCCAGATGGCTGAAACTTTTCCACAAACATCATTGAGCACGCGGACCTGTGACAGGTCTACCTCCCCAGAGGGCACCGCGCCCTTCAAAGGCGACAAGAAGGCTGGGTTAAGAGCGTCACCAGTTATAAACGTGGCTGGGAATTTCTCCGGGGTATCGCAGAAAAGCATATATCCGAAATCCCAGAGCGCTGCCGAGGATTCGTCAGAAACCTAGCTACGAGAGCAAAAACCTCATGGTTTTCACCTCGTTTCACATCCGTCGCGAGGATTTGCTTGGAAGGCCACCCATCCAACGCGGCCTTGCGTGAGTCGTTGCCAACTGGAGGTATGGTCATACAGCGGCTTCATATACGAAAGCTGATACAATGGACGTACAGCAACATCCAATATCAAGGAACAATGCCCCTTCACGCTCTCGACCCAGTTTCAAAAATTGGTTATAAGCGGGGGACCTGGAAATGTTGAGACTTTACGGACTGTGAGATATCGACTTCTTCACTAATACGACCAAGCATTCTCACCGAGCGAAGACAAAGGAGCGAATACAAGGGTAGGCAGCCACCTGCAACCATGGGTTACTGTCAGAAAACAACTCATGCGAACGATCTGAACGCGCACAGCATATGCTTTGGCTTGGACATCTAAGATGTGTTCCTTGAGTTTTTCATCATCATGAATACCGGTGACGGTCTTGAAGAATTCAGAGGCTTCTGGATCCAATGCATACTGCTTGGGATCAATGGGTATGACTTGCTTTGGAATCGTAGGATCATCTGCTGACATGGTGGGCAAAAGCTTTGGACTTGGATGGTGAGCGCCCTATCCACTTTTTTCACCGTGCTTATATAGGTTTGCGGTATCACTGACCGCATCAAAGCAAGCGATTAGAACGGCGCTTCGTGCCCAGGGGTATTACTTCCGCAGCGAACCGAAGATATCAGTAAGCGACCCGAAAAGATCTCTTACAGCATCATGGGTTGATACCTAAAATATCTGTCACGATAAGTAGGTCTATCATTTTTTTGCAGGCTTTGATGGACCTAGTCCCCGTCCGAATCTGGTACCTACTGGTTCAGCCAGCCGGTAGGGTTGTCCCTTTCACAGAATCGTGAAATACAATCCCTTCCACCAGATCAGTGGTTGCCTGGTTCCGACGGGCTGACCGTGGCTTGGGCCTGGGCCAGGGCTTGGGCGCGAGCGAACGCGAACCGGCTCGCCCTCACGGTCTTACTTCTCCTCAGCATCCTCTTTAGGCACTCCCATAGAAGTACAATATTTTTACAATTATTTTATTCTGATCTGATCTAAGCACGCAATGTGAGTAAAGCATCATGCACTAGGAGGTAAGTACGTACAGCACTTATACTTGCCGCATAACACGAAAGTGGAATTGGGGTGATCTTGAAGCTGCCAACTTGGACCGGTGCCTACGCCATGTCTAAGCACATTGCAAGTTCGCTTTTATAGCGGTAACCAATCTGAGTCGAGAATGGTATCCGTCGACTCACACCATGCCTGAACAGGATTCTTATGATTCTTCAGAGTACCTAAGATGGGCAAGAGAAGGGGTGTCCAAGAACAAATGTTATTAAGATACTTTTGGCAAAGCAAAAAAGTGTTCCCATGTCGGACTTATCACCACCTTCCTTTCCATCGCTCATTGAACGCCCCATATCGGTTGAGCATCTTTGGGGGCCACTATACTTGTTCTGTGGTGGGTGCTCCGCTATAACTTCAACCGGATCAATCGCCCACAATAAATCCGCTCCGGTAAATAGATACATATATGAATGTGCGAGAGTCGGCTTTTGAAAAGTAGGCGGAAGCAGAAGAATCATTGAAAGTATTCCACTGGAGTGTCATGCACTTACTTGCAACAACTCGGAGCTGCGGATTCATCATGATACACGTTATTACACGTCCTTTTCGTCGTCCTGTACAGCTCGTTTAATTTCATCTTTCCAGATCTTCGAAAATTCAGTTATGCTTGTGCCCTCGCTGAGGTTCAGTGCATCCATAGGAACCATGTTGTGTTGGTGGGCTGGCACGTTGCGTGTCGCGGCCGGATGCATAGGTGAATCTACTACTCGGAGTTCGGGGAGTTCGAGACTACTTGCAATCCCATGTTCACGAGTCTCCCGGATGAAGAGATCATGTAGTTCTTCGTAAGTGAATAAGAGTGGGTCGGTCCGTGGTGCATATGGATTGAAGTCAAGTATATGCGCTCGGGATAGATCGCGCGCGAGTAAAAGATCGAAGATGTCTGCTCGAGGTAGCCGTCAGACAATAAATTCCGGTCAGCTCTTCACAGCTCGATCGGTAAATGGATATGCATACAGTCTGGTTGAGTTGACGCCCACTTAGGCCGCACGTGTTCTTCCCAGAAACTACCTATTGTTGATTTCATCTTGTGTTGCGTAACAGGGTCGATCATAAAATCATAGAAGTTCATATCTCTTTGGGTGATCCCTAGGTATGCAGGTGGGTGATCAGACAGTGACTCGGAGATGAAGCACAAACCCAGTAGATTGTCATTTCTGACGAAACACCGCATCTCCCGACTTCGATCCATAGGGTACCACTTCCTGAGCACAAGCTCTAAGTCATAGGATGGTCTGTCGTCCGTGCCACATCCATCGAAGACACGCTCAATGCTTAGATCGTGTGTGACGAAATCGGACGACTTGAGCAGAAGGTAAACATCCGCAGGGGAGGTACACTTGAGCGGAGAAGACATGGGCAAGACCCACGCTGCATCCTAATTGTGTTGGTTATGGGTATAAAAGTTTCAGTCTACGCACACCTTTGGAGAGGAGAAATTTAATTTGGGGAAGACTGCTTGATACTGATCAACAACAGCTCGGATTCTTGCATCCAGCTCTGGAAATGAAAAATGCGGCGCCTCGGGTTCTGATGTGTCTGAATTTTCCCTTTCGTTGTCGTCGTCGTCGTCGTCGTCCGAAAGTGTGCTCTCAGCCGGGCTGTTGGTAGAGAACTTGGAAATGCTATTGAAAACTGCGGAAAACACACAAACACATCTTCCGACCCTTCCGGAACAAATACCCCATCTGATTCTAGGTAGGTTTTGAATGAGTGATCCAGGGGTCTGATTATGGTCGATCTGATGGATATGGAAGAAAAGGAGGGGAACCAGGAGGAAAACTGGAAAGCAAGGATGTAACTTGCATTAGCCTGGGGAAATACAGCTAAAGACGCGTCCAAAATTTGGTTGGTACCAGTCATAATGGCAGAACTTCAGATTGTTATCTAGCGTGACAGTCACACTGATAGCCATTACAACACGTGACTATACCATTTTCTAAGGAGCAGCTCATTGAGTGTCGTCCAATGTCCACCATGGCGACAACTTCAGAGACACCATTGACAATCGATACCGATACATTCGCCACCTATTCTGACGCACTTCAAGCGGCAGCGCTTACCACGACACGTTTGGCGGCAACATCACTTCCGACAGACCTCTCTTTTCACCGTTCCATCGACCCAACGCTCGCCCGTGATATTGATGCATTTTCAGAACGCGTTCTTGGTTTAGCTAGTAAGCTCGTTCGCGTGGCAAGCGGAAGGTCGAACAGAATACGAGACGAGGAGGATGTGGTGGATCAATTCGTACGGAATATTGTAGACCCCATGGATGGGATGTTGGAGAGCACGGACAGTGCATTGGATGTGTTTCTTGGGAGAAGAAAAGATCCTGCTATCCCCATTCCTGCTGCTCCTGTCAATCTGCATCAGAACAAACCAAAGGCACGCGTCAACACATAGCTCTCTTAGATCGACTAACCTGATCGACAGAAGCAATCATTCCGAGGGAGACTGGATCCAGCCCTTATCCATGCTTCTCATATACAAAAACCCCAACTATCCTTTACGCATATTCTCGCCAACACCGACGAGTCCCCTTACATCCCTGCATCTCTCATGCCACACAAGTGGTGCGCCAAGGTGCCCCTCGGATACGTTTTTCAGGATGAGGGATCAAGTAAAAATACCGAGTATATCGGCCAAGACGGCGACAGTGTCGACAACGGGAGAAAATGCACCTTGCATCCTTATTATTACGAATTGACTCACCCATCCTACCCCCATCATGTTTTCGTTCCGCCAACGGAACCTTTACGCCCTCCATCCCTCGATAACCCCTCGGCTGGCATTGCTACAATTTCTCTCACTTTTGTCTCTACTCCCAAAGCTTTTCTGTCCATGGCCCAAACCATCTCATCAGTATCGGAACTTGCTGTCGATCTCGAGCACCATTCGTACAGGTCATATAAGGGATTTCTTGCCCTTATGCAAATATCGACCAGACATGGTGACTATGTGGTCGACCTGTTAGTACCAGAAATTAGGGAGGGATTCAGGCAAGCAAAGGATAAGAGTGTCGGGGACAGTGAGGAAGCTCGCATGGTAAGCGAAGCTGGCCAAATTATCGCAAGGGTATTTGCAGACCCTTCAGTCATCAAGGTACGAGGATTCTGGAAGCTTTGTTTGTTCACATTATTTGATAATTCCCAGATCTTTCACGGCGCAGACTCAGATATTGTGTGGCTCCAGCAGGATTTCAATATTTTTGTTGTTGGACTATTTGATACGTTCCATGCATCGAAAGTGCTGGGTGCGTCCTGTGATTGCTTCCCACTCTGGCCTTCATTGATCTTGGCGAGTGCTACTAGAGTTTCCGAAGCACAGCCTAGCCTATCTGTTGGAAAGTTATTGCGACTTCATGCCTGATAAACGATATCAACTGGCTGACTGGCGAATTCGGTGAGCTTTCGCTCCTTTGACATAAATTTCATTGATTGACGCACATCCGTCCTTCGCACGGGAATCTTGGGTATCTGCACGACAGACCCCTCCCAACTGAAATGCTAACATATGCCCGTTCCGACACACACTTCCTGCTTTACGTTTATGACATGCTCCGCATTTCCCTCGTGGAGCAATCATCTACCGCCACAGCCACAACGGACGATCCTCCCACCATTACAAACAAGGAACAAACACACCATGGTTGTGGCCTCATCCAAAATGTTCTTACTCGTTCATCCCGTACGGCCCTGAGGTTGTACGAAATTGAAGTATACGATGTAGAGGGTGGAACGGGTTCTGGTGGATGGGAAACACTTGCAAAGAAGTGGAACAAGAATGAACTGATTGGTTTACCTTCGAAGGTGCGAGGCGCGAGAGTTCGGCGACCACAATGCGCGGTATACAAGGCCGTGCATCGATGGAGAGAAGATATCGCTCGGGAAGAGGATGAGAGTACACGGTTTGTTTTTTCCTCACTAATTTCACTGGGTTGAGCTGAAGGCGAGTTCTTCCAGGTATGTACTCCCGACTCACCACCTCTTTATTCTAGCAGAACACATCCCTACCACCGTCCCGGATTTGCTTTCGCTGCTTGGTGGTTCTGGCGGTCTCGGAAGAACAGGGATGGTCCCCCCTGTGTTGAAGCGTCGCGCGGGAGAACTGGTGACGGTTATCAAGGGTACTATGGAAGCTACTGAGTCAACTTCCAGTCCACGAGAATTAGTGGATGTCAGACATGAGGATGTCAAACCGCATGTTTCGACAGTCATCGAGGAATCGGTGACGATGAGTTCCACAATGCCTTTATCGTCGGCAATGAAGCCCACTGACGAGTCACGGCTCTGGACTATTGCTACTCAGCCAACTGCAGCCATTTCGATCACGCAGTCATCCTTGTTTGGTATTGGGATTACTGGGGGACCGGCGCACGAAAAGGGGGTGGGATCGTCTTCGCTGATCAGTGGAGTGGCAGCCTGTTCCGCCACAGGGAGTCTTTTGTTTGGTAGTTCGCTGTCTAAGGTAAGTCTTGTGGTTCAAAACGCGCGTAACCCTCACTCCTGCCTCCCAAATCATGATCGATACTTGGTGCTGTGATCCCGGTCTCTTCGCTCTCGCCATTATGACAAGCATCTTGCAGTTCATCTCGGTATACGAGCAAGGCTCCGGTCTTGATATAACTGCGCCATTTCTCGCTCGCATGGTTGCACCTATGTAGATGTGGCACTGTTATCATTCGATCTGCGATTTGCTAGGCCTATACATGCATGCTCACAACTCATGTTTCTGTCCTTCTAGACTATCGTGGCCTCCTCGTCTAGCACCACCAAAACAACCTTGACACGTGCAGAATCATCGGATAGGTCCGGTGAACACTTCAAAGACCTCATGGAAAAAATACACAAGACGTTGGTGATTGCGCCAGTGGTATCGATCCCATCACTCCTACCCTCTTTTCAGGTATGTCGTGCATTTTGTCATTATCATAAACGTTTTCGTACGGCGATTGGCTGTCGTCATGTTGCTTAGTTGACGAATTATGCGTTCGCCTCGACGCAGACGCAAACTTTAGAGACATCGCCATCGGGTATTCCCGTGAACGCCGCTGGGCAAGAAGCATCTGGTCCTGCACCCCCTGATTCTGAGGGTCAGGTTGAGATACCGTTTGTTCCTTCTCACAAACGTCAAACGCATTCGAACCCACAAAATTATGAACCCAAAGACGATACGATCGTCGTCGTCGGTCAGGCGGGCACAAGACAACGGAAACGAAAACGCGACAAGGCCAGGAGTAATACTCTCACCTCGAAATCGAAATCTGGAACACACGGTGTTGATTTGTCCGCTTCTGGCGATGATCATGATCGGGAAGTGGAGGGATTCGATTATTCGAGTGTCCCTAATTTGTTGGACGACGAGAGCACGCATGAAGGTGCGGGTGCGCAGGAAGAGGGCGAGAGGAGGAAAAAGAAGCAGAGACATGGGAAAGGTATGTTGTCAGTTTCACCTGATTGGTGTATGCTTCCTGCGTGGAATGCGCTCCGTCTTTACCTCTGTTATCCGGGATTACATCCAGTGCCATTGACTGACGTGTCGTTTCAGGATCTGGGATTCTCGAGTACGGCAGCTTTCGGGCGCCCACGAGAGACCCCCGAGAAATCAAGAGCGGGAATAAAACTTACGCATTTAGATGAGGTTGTATACGTACCCTTTTCGAGGTGGTACGATCGTTTCCGGAGGCTTTATCACGATTTGTCAAGCCATATACCATGACGAAGCCCAGGCGCATCAGGCGTGGGCCGTACGTCAAAGTACTAGGTTCCCTATTCACTTAGGCGTTCTGAGCAGGATTTGCTTTTCGCCATTCGGAGCTCCAAGTCTCGATTGGAGCGCGGGTAACACGCTCGCCAGGTACTCTACGCGAGAGCAAAGGTAAAAAGATCAGGTTCGAGCCTATGAGGAATGGAAGAAGAACGGTGAGGAAAACGCAAATGTACCTCACCTGCAGGGAAACATATTCTTGAACTCATTTCCGACGGGGATAACCAGGAAGAGGTATTCTAGGTTGTGTTAGGTGACCTCTAAGGCGTTTGCCGCAGTGACCTGGCAGGTACGGCGTGAGTTGGCAGGAAGTCGAAGGCAGGAGAGTCCCTTGCGAGGCCGAGTATAAGAACAAGCAATAGGTGGGCGTTGCATGCTGCAGGATCTTACTCTCTCCTCTTTTAAATTGTTCTCGAGCATGTCTATCCCTACGACGACAAACCAACTCCTCGGGGCTGGGTCCCCTGAGCCCCATCTTCCTACAACATTTGACGCTGATATAGCATGTCGGTCGTCATTGAAGGAATCTAATCTAGATATCGAGCACGTTCCCGTGCATGATGATCCTCGCAAATGGAGTCACATACGAAAAGCATGTCGTTTATCCATGCTACCTTTGGCTATCTGCAATTGACGATCATTATTTTACGACAGACAACAACGCTGTGGATCGTATCTATGGCGTCAATGATATCCACGCTTGCGTCGAATATACAAAATCGTATGTCAAGTTATGCCGCGAGTCGGCGAGGAGGCTAAAAAGAAAGCTTCTGATAGCCACGAATGCGATGATTGAGCGCCAATTGCATGCCACTAGTATCCAAATAAGTTGGGTACTCGCGGCTTTTACCTTCGTGCAGGGAAACTTCCCGATCGCCTGGAGCGTTGCCAGCGAAATCAAAGGCCGGAAGGTTTGTGACCGCGGTCAGGAGCCGAGTCTAGACTCAATGATACCATAGCTGGTATACATTTCAGCCACCACTATTTTCGTCTTAGCAAGCGCGGTTTTGGCCAACGCTGGAACGGTCAACGTGCTGATTGGCATGCGTGTCGTGCAAGCTGCTGGGTCAGCATTTTCATTCAGGAGCACGTCATTGGACTAAATGCGGCTTACAGATCTAGCGCAGCAATAACAATTTCGGCGGCAACCCTAGCAGACATTTATGAAACACACGAACGAGGGACGATGATGGGTATCTTTTACGCTGCACCACTCCTTGGGCCGGCCCTCGGACCGGTCATCGGGGGTTTTCTATCGCAGGTCTTTGGGTGGCAAGCATCGTTCTATTTCCTCTTCGCATGCGGAAGTCTTCTCTTGGCGGCATTCGTATTCTTATTCAAGGATACGTTCCGGCTTGAACGTAGTTTGACGTACCAAGCTGCGTTGGCGAGACGGACGCATGCTGCAAGAAAGCTCAAATGTTCTACCGAGTCCACGGTGGTGGAAAGCAAAACGGGGACAGAAGAGAAGCAAGCTAGCAGTAAGAACCTGACGTCGCAATCGAGTTCAATAGAAGAAGGGACACCTGTAATCAAAGCCGAGGCAGGGTTGGCCGAAGTCGGACTATCTTTCTCGGATATGAATCCGTTTCCGCCACTTTGGAACATCATGCAGCGGAAGAACAACATTGCGATTCTGTTTGCGAATGGTGAGTGACGTGAACGATCTTGTAGGGCCAATATCTTGATCGAATGGGCAGGATTAGTGTTTGCGTTCAGCTATTCTTTATCGTACACGTGCGAGCGCACGTTGAGCACAAAGTATGGATACGAGCCACTCACTATTGGATTGGTGCTTCTTTCGCTCGGAGCTGGTGGGTGCCTCTTTCACTCCTAAATAACTGAAGCTGAGAAGTGTAGGGAGCGTTGGGGGGAGTATCATTGGTGGTCGCTGGTCGGACCACGTTGTAAGGAAGATGAAAGAGAAAAATAATGGGGAATGGTATCCCGAGGTGAGTATGCCTGTGCTCGAGAAAACGAGAAAAGCGAGTGACGGTTCGGGACAGATGCGCCTGAAAAGTGCGACGCTCGCAATGGTATGGCTACCCCCGAGCGTCGTTGCATACGGATGGGTGGTACAGAAGCATGTTCACATTGGTGTGATCTGCCTGATGCTATTCTTATGCGGATTCTTTTCGATGTGAGAGGGACATCATCGGAGGTTGATGGCCAAGCTAACACGTTGCAGATGGATGTACACGAGCACGCTGGCATATGTAGTCGACGCCAACCCGGGCCGGTCGTCCAGTGCGGTCGCGATGAACAGTTCGTTCCGAGGTTCGCTGGCATTCATATCTACGATGGTCGCTGTGCCACTGCAGGGTGCGATTGGAGATGGGTGGTTATACACTGGATTTGCGGCGGTCATGATTGCGATGGAGCTGCTCATCGTTCTCGTGCTGGTCAAGGGCGTCTCTTGGCGAGAGGAAAGCAGTAAATGAAGACGGGGATATGTTTTGTTTTTAGATATTTAAATAAATAAAAATTAGATGTGGCTGTGCCATGAAATGCGGAGTTATCCGAAGCTGGACGTGTTGGTGATGAGACTGCGAAACACGCCAGAATAATCGACAGCACATAATCGACTTTCTCCTCCTCCTCCTCTTCCACAACGACGTCGACAACCTTCTCCTCCTCGTCGAGCTCGTTCTCAACGTTATAAAGTCTCTGTGAGACTTCTTTCATTACACCCCACCATGGGCCAGTCTCTCTCTCGCCATCCAGTGTCGTCGCCGGTAACGACCTCAGCGTCCCCGCCTGCACAAGAATATGCCCACCCTCCCCGTCGCTCTCTTCCCCGTCGCATTCTCTCGTCTCTTCCAAAGCCCTCCTTGGGATCGCGTCCCCTTTTCTCTTCCCTGACCCTACCGACTCATCCCGAACAGACGCTCAGAGGTAAGAAACGCCGTTGGGGGCTCTCACGAAGACATAAGGTCTCGTACAACGCCGAAGCAGTCGTCCCTGAGCATACGGATCCCTTGACGGAAAATGACGAGCACCAGGTCGATCGTGACGTCGATGAATTTGGCGTCATCACACATCGCGTGCCCGACAGTCACACTCACTCCCCGGCTACATCCGCGAAGGGAAAGGAAAAGGCGAAAGACCTTCCTGTCATCGAGGAAGACAATGAAGACAACGATGCGACGCCCGTTGCATCCTCGTCACATGCCTCCACTCCCGCTCGCTTACAACCCAGCACGGATCACGTCGACGATGACCGAGTTGTCATGATTCCGGAAGTCCCACCCTCCCCTCCTCTACCGCCTCATTCGGAGCCCGAACGCCTTTCCCTGCCTCTCCCATCAGTACCCACGCTCACGTCTCCACCACAACCATCAATTCAATCGTCGAATACCACCCCCCGGCCTTTTCCACCCCCCGGAACACTCGTTGTCGTTCAAGGCGTTGTACATACGACCGACGTCCCCCGTTCCTCGGAACGGCCTGCTGCCACATCCAGTCCGAGCCCTCCCACGGCCGACGATGCCCCAGATTCAAACACCAACACCATTTTCGAATCGAGTTCAATACGACCCTCTTCCGTACCTCCCGGGACGACATCGCGCAACCGTCTTTCAGGTATTTTACCGCGTCCCACCAGTATGGTTCCCGGAATGTCTTCTTCCGCAGCCTTAGGTCCCGTGGTTGGGTCCTCGAATACTGATACTCAGGGTCGATCATCTGCATCCAGCGCTGCTCCAGCGGAGGACAGCGAAGACGAGGATCGCACAAACGTACATCCCCATGGCATCTCAATGCCACAGGGACCGGTTGGCACGTCAGGTTTATCTGCGAGTAGTATTGACGTCTTGGGAACTTTGTTGAGGTACGCCCCTTTATTTTATTACTCATACATACTAACGCTCGTTACTATAGTGTCGCGGCGGCAGCAACAGCTGCATCCCTCCTAACCGGTTCATCAGAACCCATATTCTCTTCGGGACTCACATCTCCTCAGTCCTCACCACCTTCCAACTCAATCCATCCACCCTCAAGTTTCAGCTCTAACGCTCCATCCGAACGCCCACTGTCTCCTACCCCAACTTCAGATGCAGGACGAATGAGACACGTATGGAGTAGTCTCCGGGACCGACTTGGACTCGGAAGTGGAGGTCATAACTCAAATAACACCAACGACATCACCTCAAACTCCGGTCCAGGTCAAACTACGCCATCGCAACCATCTGACATCTTACACCCTCGAGACCCCCGTGAGATTATGCTCGCCGAGATGGCAAGGGCATTCAACCTTGGTCTTGGGCTTGGTGGCACAACAAACACTCCATCTGCTACTACTGCTGTGGCAAATCCTAACATTTCTGAAGGTGCGGTTCCCGATCCCACGGATGTTCCAGCTGGAGAGAGAGATGGTGAACATTCATCGCTACCTCCACCCGACAGTTTCGAGCGGTTCCTCATGGATTTGCAAACCGACCTCAGGGTTACACTGATGCAAGATCAGGACACAAGCGCTCCTGGAGGGCCACCACAGGATACAGAAGAGACTGTTGAGGATGCAGAGGAACCACTGATGCCCGAGTTGCAGAGTCTCTCTGATTCCGATTCTGAAGAATTTGGAACGATGCAATTCGACAGTGACGAAGACGAGCACGATTGCGAACGGGATGTGGATGAAGAGGGCGACGGGGAAGATGTGCACACTGCCCATGAACCGCTCAGTGGCCGTGCATCCCCTGCAGTTTCTGCCCTCGGTTCAGGTTTTAACTCCCCGTTCGGTCCAAGAGCGAAGCTTGGACTGAATTCCTCTCCCCGCCCCAATGGTATGTCTCCGCCCCATACAGCATCCTCACGGCCAATATCCACAGCAACCCTATCGAGTTCCCCTGACGATATTTTCTCAAATCATTCCACCCTAGATAACGATAAGGGTGACAATGATGTTACTGCCCACCCGTCTTCCAGCGTTGCTATTGGAACAGAAACCTATGTTCCAGGCGAATCGTGTCCATCAGAAAGGCATCCTGAAAAGGGGCCGGAAGGTCAAGGCGAAGGTGCTGTATTAGGCTTGGCACACAGCCGAGACGCTTCGAATGGGGGGCAAAGGGTGGAGGTAGAGGGTGGTCGTGCTCTTTCTGGGGCCATTGCTGTGCAGCCAGTTGACACCCAGGATCCTTCAAATGTACCGGGGACCGGGACCGCACGGGAACCTTTCCTTCTGGGACCGTCGTCTTTGTCTGGTCCTTCGACATCCAATACTCCTGATTCATTGCCAGGAGTGTCGACATTAACTACACCGAACCGTATCCTACCATCAACTTCAACGTCTCGTCTGCCCTCGAACCCCGGGCCAACAACGCAGAGTTCGCCTTCCACAAACCCAATCCTAGCTGATTCGCCAATGCCGTTCCGCTTGCCATTTGTGTCAGGCTCTACTTCTCGTACTGAGCGTGCCCCTGGAGGCGGCATAAACTGGTGGAGAATGTACCGCTTCCCTGCAATAGCGTCCCCAAATATAGGCTCCCAAGGGGCACCACAAGGGTCATCGCCACAACCACAACCCACTTTCCGCACCTCAGCACAAGGTTCGAGTCACACTTCTACTTCTCCGTGGGCACGCACCACAGATCAAAACCAACGAAATGAAATGGCTACGCCGCGCACAGCGGCGCAAGACCCCGCTGTACGTAGTGGGGTGCCTGCGCCGGCACCAATCCCCTCTACTGCTACGCCCACAGACACGGCTGAGATGGTGTCGACTCCTAATCGGAATACTAGCACACCCGCATCCACGGATGGTCAAGACTCTCATCCCTCCACGAACACGAGCACCAGCCTTCCTGGACACCGCAGTAACGTTGTCGTACCTGTCATCGTGGTTGGGTTGCAGTCCGTGAACATGGACCGACAACCCCCACATACACCTCACCCACATGCCAACTACCCGCCTCCAATGGACGATGAGGACGTTGATGCCGTTGACTTTGACGCCTTGGAACAATCAATGTCGATGCCACTACACATTCCCGAGCCAGCCGAGTTCCGCCACCACTCGAGCCCTCCAAACGCCACCCTACCAGAACAGGGCGGTCAGCAACCGCCACGCGGACGGACGTGGCAAAGTCGTGCTGCAAACGCAATCAGGAATTTGAGACCTTCGAGAAGAAACCCGGATGCTGCTAGCCCACAGCCACAAGATACTCAAGGTTCGAGAACGTTCTTGATTTATGTCATTGGAGGTATGTATTTAGGTCTCCCTTACTGCTGTCGTCGCTGATGAGTACGCTTGGTAGGGTACTACCCACCTGACCACCAGATCATCACTGATGGTAATTTGGATTCCTTTGAGGCCCTATGGTGAGTACTCGTCTTTTTGTGTCATCAGTACTCAAACCTCTGGAATGTATAGGGAGCTTGCTGAGTTACTTGGTCAAGTCAAACCTCCAACGGTATCCAAAGAAGAGATCGAGAAATCTGGGTTGGAAATTATCGAAGCATCAGCCCTCGGGGAATACGAGAAAGCAGGGCGCGTCGCAAGTAATTGCGTAGACAGGGTATATATGTCTTTTCATGACATGAATTATTTACTGACCTCGATTTAGTGTCTCGTCTGTCTCGATGATTACAGCCCAGAAGATGAGCTGCGAGTGCTCAAATGTAAACACACGTTCCACCGGGGTTGCGTAGACCGATGGCTCGAGACAGGTCGTAACAATTGTCCTGCGTGTCGCACGAAGGTTCGTCCGATGTGGTACACTTCGCCGCATCCTGATACTGAATTATCGCCTTCGTTCTCAGGGTGTTGGCAACGAGGATACAGGACCCCTTCCCGCAAGTCAGATCGGCTTCCCTGACAGCTAGTTTCGTCACTGAATTTCCCGTTTATCGTCATTCACTCCACCCTAAAACCACTCCGTTCATTCCGATTTTCACAAAAGAGAAAAAGTTGTTCAAGATCAGAATCAATTGTAGCATTGTTGTTTGTTCTCGTCTCGTCTCGTTCCATTTCACGTCATATTTTGCACACTATCGCTCGTCGGTGTCTTAACCTGCTCAGACATATCTATTGGCCGCTTAGTACAGTACAGTCGCTTTTCACCACACATAAAGACGGCACAATCATGTCCCTCATCCAATTTTTCGACAATCCATTCTGTCTTGTGTACTGTCAATTGAGCTGATAGTTGCAAAAGGACACTTGAATCAATAACTTATTTCTCCTCACTTAACCTTTGTTCGAACAAAATTCGGTAATGATATTGACCCCAGCCAGGTACCGACATGGACAGGTATTGGGATGTAAGTAAACACCTGGGTACTCATGCCCGCTTTGCGGTGATCCCGGCCTCCTTGAGTTTGGCTAATAGTTGGTCAACGTTTTCCACCTAGTAGCCAATGAACGACATGAGTAACCTCTGAAGAAAAACACGGACCTTGCCACCGCCGACGCGCTTTGGGGGCTCGGTAACCTTGACACTCTCTAGACGAGGGGTAAAGTCCACGCCGAGATCTGCAGCTGTCAATTTTTCGAGGGGCTTCTTCTTTGCCTTCATGATGTTGGGCAAGGACGCATATCTAGGTTCTAAAGAACATTATGGTTGTGTAAATGGACCACAATAACAGCGTCTGCGGCTATCGCGTACCATTCAACCTAGCAAATTTCGAGATGAGCCCACACAGTCAGCATGTTTCGCAAAACGACTCACCTGAGATCCGTGGTGACCACGAGCGGCAGCCGACACCGGAGTTCTTCCAATCCACCATCAATTTCACGCGTGACATGTGCCACCTTTTGCCCTGCATCCACGTCCAGCTTGCTCGCAAATGTCGCCTGCGCCCATCCCATGAGCCCCGCGAGCATCTGGCCTGTCTGACCCGCATCGTCGTCGATGGCCTGCTTGCCCATAATGACGATATCAACGCCCTCTGACTGGCGTTCGATGACTGCCTTGAGTGCCTTGGCGACCCCGAGCGGTTCCGGGGCGGGCGCCGACTCGGGGATCTCGACGTGGATGGCGGCGTCGGCGCCCATAGCGAGTGCAGTGCGGAGGGTTTCAGAGGATTTGGGTGGGCCAATGGTGACGACTTTGATGGATTTGACGGCGTCTTTGAGGCGTTCGCGTATCCGGACTGCTTCTTCCACCGCTATGAGAGAAATTGCACAAGTGAACGTTTGTAGGCAAAGGTCTACGCACCGATCTCGTCAAATGGGTTCTGTGTAGAGGTGGAAGCGAGGGTAAGATTTTTTATATAAAAGAGAGATGTGCCCAAGGCAGACGTACCATGGAATGTTTGACATTGAGGTCAATGCCCGTCTGTTGGGGGTTGACACGGATCTTGACCGCATAGTCTACCGCCCTGTAATGAAGCCGTGAGTAGGTGGTGGATATGATTTGAACGGGACTTTATTACCGCTTTACAGGGACGAGGATGTTGAGCAGGCGTATAGCAGAAGGTCTCATCCTCGAACGTTGTGGTCCAGATCGGAACTCGGCCGTTAAGTTGCCGAACAGAATTCCCGGAGCGGGCCGGGGAGAACCACTCGGCGTGTGATTCCGGCCTCAAGTTCAGTCGTACGCGTAGAAGGGAAAACTGTAAGCTGAATTCATGTGCGGTATTGTAGATCGTCCAACTAGCTCACAATAAAGTACCCAAATAACAAGTAGAGAAAAGTAAGATAATGATATATGCTTTGCACACTTGTCCAAAGTCAGTCACGGTGACTTGGTATTAATCAATAATCTAGTTCCCGTTCCTTGCAGCGGCCATCAGCTTCGAGAACATAGAGTTGGGGCGAGCGAGCAGCATCCTGGGTGGCGCGTATTCAATCGGTACACCTTGCTCCATCACCAACACCTTGTCGCACTCTTCCAGGATCCTGTCGTTCAGCCGGTGCATGACACTCAGAATGGTGGCATCTGGGCAACTCCGGCGCATCGCCTGCTGGATGAACACGTCCGCGCCAGCATCGATCGACGCTGTTGCTTCGTCCAAGAGCAAGATCTTGGGATTGCGGAGAATAGCAGCTGCGAGACACAGGAGTTGGCGTTGGCCGACAGAGTAGTTTGACCCGTTGTTCTCGACGACAGTATCGAGCTTGGATTCCTGAGAGGCAACAAAATTCTTCAAGCCGACCAACTCGAGGACGCGCCACAATGCTTCGTCATCGTACTGGCTATGGAAATCGAGACAGGAACGGATCGTGCCCGAGAAGATAAAGGGATCTAGAAACGCAGGTTCAGCGTACATTCTCGCAGAACCAGGATCCGCTGCTCACCTTGGGGTATCACTTGCATAGCACGGCGCAGAGTCGTCACGCCAAGGGATTTGATGTCTAACGAAGCAGAACTCAGAAAACCGGTGGTAGCACAAATCAACAAATCATCCTCGCCTCGGCCATCGATCTCGACCGTCCCATTACCAGACTCGACCATGCGAAGTAACAAGGACAAAAGGGTGGACTTGCCAGAACCGGTACGGCCGACGATGAACACTGTCTCTCCTGCATTAAACGTGAGATTGACATTGCGTAGGACGAGTTTGTCAGGCCGGGAGCGGTATGCGGCATCCACATCCCGTAGAACGATCTCGCCGCGGGAGGGCCATGCACCCTCAGCAGGGTCAGATCCAATATACGCAGGGTCCTCCTTAGGGAGCGACGCGGTGTAGTTCATGAGTCGCTCAACAGAATTCATCTAGAAATGGATATCATAAGCCCAGAGAATAAAGGGTCGTCACTCAAACGAACCTCTGCTTCGACACTGGCGGTACTCTTGAGGAGCAGGTTCATGAGGTAGGTAAGCGTCGATGCATAAGTCAACGCGAGCGCGAATTGGGTGCCATTGCCGACCACGTTGGTGCGCGCAAGCAGGGCGAGCGCAACCACGATAGACGAGGACATGATTTCCATACGAAGTGTGACCCAGATTTCTGGCCAGACTTTAGTCACATTCCGAATCATTGTGGTGAAAGCTGACATACCGGCGTGCACCCTCAAGAATGTCGGTTTGTTGCTTGCGTCCAGGAGAGTCCCAACTGCATTCTCAAAGTCAGTCTCGCGTCCGTAAGCCATTATCGTCGGTATGCCGTCGAGGGTTTCATTGATGCGAGATTGGAGAGGACCACGTCCAGTAGACTCGAGGCGCTTGAGTTCGCGGAGGGATTTGCGATAGAACCTGAGCACAAACCAATATAGGACTAACGTCGGAAACACAAAGGCTAACCATCTAATGAGCAAAAAAGGAGGAAGTAGACGCCTTGCTTTACACTTACCCAACATAATTGGGGTACTGTAACCCAAGATAATGACCGTGGAAATCAAACTTCCAACACCCGCGACTAATGGGAAGAGTTGGGGCATAAGACGCTGATCTATGGCTTCAATGTCCTTGGAAAAACGGTTCATGATGCGGCCAATCGGTTGACTCTCAAACCACCACATGGGGGCATACAGGACACCTTGAAGTGCCTTTGAGTGAAATACGCGACTCGCCCGAACAGTGCTTATGAGGATCGTTGTATTGAGAATGACTGTGCGCGTGGGTGAGCCTAAACGTAGAGAACGATCGCCGAAAACTCACTAGTGACAAGAATCACCGCGAATCCGATGGCATC
>JBBPMD010000434.1:0-23609 GCA_038090095.1 Zangia roseola
GGAATGAATCAGCGCGAGACGTATGTAGGTGTATCCTAGACTAACCCCAATCAATGGAAGTTGGATCGGCGTGAGCAGTCTCTGTCCGTCGTTCGTTGTGGAGGCGGAGGAATTCTTCGTGAAATTTCTGCTGGCCGTCAACGACATTGTCTTCAAACGGTTTTTGAACGCCGAGCCGGGCGAGGATGTTGGCGCCGGATATCTCATCTGCGGTGACACTCGACACAGATCGTTTGTGTGCAAAATCCCGGAGGGACGCGAACGCCTTTAGCGGCGCGGAGATGGTCGACCGTCGCTCCAGTCTGGCTGCCGTCTGGCCAGCATCCGTGTGCTCGGAGAGTGGGACGGTGGAGAAGCGTGAGTCGTCCTCGAGCGCGACGTCGTTGTAGTCCGATTCTGGGACCGAGTCCGATGGGGACGACGTGGCCGGGGTGGGACCTTCTGGTGAGAGCAGCGAGTCGAGAGACGTGGCAAAGTTGAGTGCGGTCGTCGCGGTGATCGCAGACTTCTCTCCATCGTCCGTCATCGCGGCGAGCACAAAGCGACCGTCGTGCACGTGGCTGGTAGTACTCCGGTAGTACATATAACTAGGTCATTTCTTAAGATCTTATCTCCCAATGTCTATTGCTCAGTACTTGAAAGTCACCAGTAAGAATGTACTCCTGCCCTTGGCAGACCCACAGCCAGCCACTATCACGATCGATCGAACATCAGGAAAAATCGTGTCCATCGAACTGCGTTACCTCGGCGATTCAGTGGATGATCATGATCCCAATACCCAGACACTCGACGTCGGCGATAAGCACATACTCCCCGGTCTCGTAGAGTAAGTCGTGAGCCATGTCTGCTACAGGTCCAAGCTGATCTCTCCAGTGCACATGTACACCTGAATGAACCGGGTCGGACCGATTGGGAGGGTTTCTGGACCGGCACGAGGGCTGCAGCCTCAGGAGGTATCACCACCGTAGTGGATATGCCTTTGAATTCCATACCACCCACGACGACAGTGGAAAACCTAGAGATCAAGCGCAAGGCCGCACAGGGCCAGTGTTGGACCGACGTTGCATTCTGGGGAGGTGTCATTCCAGGGAATCAGGCAAAGTCCATTCTGCTCCAGTCCCGAGTCCTCTTTTCTTACGGATGCGGGGGTACATCAGAAAGATCTCAAGCCCCTTGTCGCTTGTGGAGTTAAAGGATTCAAATGCTTTCTGATTGAAAGTGGGGTAGAAGTACGCCGCCGTGTCTCACGCGATATAATACCCACTGACCTATGCATACAGGAATTCCCTTGTGTTTCCGAGCACGACTTGCGCGAGCATATGAAAGAACTGCAGGTAGGAAGATCCAACCCAATGTTAGATTTTCGATTTAATTGGGTCCTCAGCACGAGCCAACAGTCTTGCTCTTTCATGCGGAACTGGAGAATTCCCCCAATCTCGCATGTTCGCATTCCTCGGCCAATCCCACTCTATACGAGACTTTCCTGGCTTCGCGACCTGCAGATCTAGAAGTAAATGCAATCGCGTTAATCACACGTCTCCAAGAAGAATATCCATTGCTCCGGTGTCACATCGTACATCTTTCTGCCTCTCCCGCCCTTGGCATTATCCGAGCTGCGAAGGAGAAACATTTGAAACTGACCGTTGAAACATGTTTCCACTATCTATGTCTCTCCGCGGACGATATTCCAAACGGACATCCCGAGTTCAAGTGTTGTCCTCCGATCCGCAACGAAGCCAATCGTGCCCAGCTGTGGAAGGCTTTGTTAGACGGTGATATCGATTGTGTGGTATCCGACCACAGCCCCTGTGTTCTAGAGTTGAAGAAGGTCGAAGAGGGAGATATCATGGCTGCTTGGGGAGGAATTAACAGCCTCGGTCTTGGCTTGAGTTTATTGTGGACCGAAGGAAGAAAATCGACAAGGGGGGCCACGCTTAGCCAAATCGTCGAGTGGGTGAGCAAACGGGCGGCGGAACACGCAGGTCTTGATGCGGTCAAAGGCTCGTTAACAGTTGGTCTCGACGGAGACTTTGTAGTCTGGGATCCCGAGGCTGAGTTCGAGGTGAGAATGGGCTCTTACTTGCTCATGATCCTTGTCTGACGGGACAACTCCAGGTGTCAAAACAACACTTCCACTTCAAGAACAAGTTATCTGCGTACGAGGGTCTCGTACTGAAAGGAGTTGTGCAGCAGACGTTTTTACGTGGCCAGATGGTATACAATAAGAATCAGAATGGGTTTGATGGGTTGGATCCCATTGGCAAGTTACTCTAGGTAGAGTTCAGATCAGAGTCTTTGTGCACGGAGTTGGAATTCACATATGATTGACACGATGATCCATATAAATACCCATCCCGTCTTCTCGTTACTCTAGTGCGACATGTTACTCGCTAGACGCACACTCTCCTTCGCCCCCGCCAAAAGCAACGCAGTAATAGGCACAATCGGCAGGCATGCTCATGGACCGTGAGTCCGGCGTTGTTCTGAAACCTTGTTTCGTTTACCATCCATCTGCTTTTAGAACTCGGGTCGCTCAGATTGCTAAAGGCCAACAAGATGCAAGAGGTATGGCAACCTCCTCCGACAGTTTGGTCGCGTTCGGTCAACGCCATGTTACCGCGGGTATTGGTCGATTAACCGAGGCCGTCATGAGCAAGGGAGAGGGTTCATATCTCACCTTCGAGGACGGTCGACGCATTCTCGATTTCAGCACCGGTATAGGTGTCACTAACCTTGGTCTGTGCACGGTTTTTCTTGTTACGAGGGCCTAAACCAACACTATTGTCGCGTTGAGGACACTGCCATCCCAAGGTCAGCAAAGCCGCCGCCGATCAATGCACAAATCTCGTTCACGGTCAAGTAAGCGCCCTGTCTCCTCCCTCTGCTTTGTATTGATATTTTCTTTAGTGCAGCATTGCTTTCCACCTGCCGTACCTCCGTCTCATCGAAAGACTTCTTCCTGTCATGCCTCACCCCTCACTGGACTCGTTCTACTTCTGGAACTCGGGCTCAGAAGCCATCGAAGCGACATTGAAGATGGCTCGCACGATTACGGGTCGGCAAAATATTATCAGCATGCAGGGTACGCACTTAGAGGGGAACATGCTCGCTTATCACTCACAATATGACACATTAGGCGGTTATCACGGCCGCACTTACGGTGCGATGGCTGTCACGAAAAGCAAGACCGTGTACAGCGAAGGCTTCTTTCCCTTAATGGTGGGTTATTTTGCCGTTTTACCCGCCGCATCCCCATTCTGAACTTATCCTCAGCCTGGCGTGTTCAGCGCACCATTTCCTTACTGGCATCAACTTGGCCTCCCTTCGAGCACCAGTGAAGAGGAACTTGTTAGACTGTCTCTGTACCAGTTGGAACTAGTTTTGAAGCAACAATCCGCACCGAAAGACACTGCTGCTATCCTGATTGAGCCCGTGTTGGGTGAAGGAGGCTATGTTTCTGCGCCACCCGCCTTTTTGCAGGGTATTCGGAGGATCTGTGATGAACATGGAATTCTGCTCATCGTCGATGAAGTCCAGAGCGGTTTTGGCCGGACAGGCAAGTTTTTCAACATTGAGTACAGCGGTGTTCGTCCAGATATCATGACAATGGCCAAGGTAGATCACTCGCACCTAACACTTGATATATCTGACCAACCGGATTCAAGGGTCTGGCGAATGGTTTTCCATTGAGTGCTGTTGTCAGTCGGAAAGAGCTCACGGACAAATTGAAGCCCGGTTCAATGGTGATCTTACCTTCGTCTACCGTGATCTATTTCATCGCTCATCCCAAATCAGGGGGGAACGTACGCTGGAAACGCGGTCTCATGCGCAGCCGCTGTGGCCGTGGCCGAGGCCTTTGAAGAAGAGAAAATTCTGGATAACGTTAGCGCAAGGTACGCGTCTTATTCCGCAGGCGCGTGCCCCTCTCATCCCTCCCAGGTCACAGGAGCTGTTTGCATCATTGAATAGTCTCCGCAACGACCCTAGCGTCAGCTCGGTTATTGTGGATGTTCGCGGCACAGGGTTGATGGTTGCTGTGGAGTTCGCCTCTCCATCATATCCACGGGGAGATCCCGCATTGAACCCGTTGGCACCCGAGGGGCTCGCTACGCGGGTGGCGAGACGGTGCATGGAGAAGGGTCTACTTATACTGACTACATCGGTGTACGAGGTGATCCGGTTCATCCCACCGCTGAACATTTCGCAGGCAGACCTTGCGAAGGGGAATGAGATATTTGCTAGTGCAGTTCGGGATGTTGTTCGGGAGGGGCCCCTGTCAAATATGTAGCGCGTACAATTATGGAAATCGGATTTGTCCGAGTGCGTCATTTATTAGACATGCTGCAAGGTCGAGGTCGGCGAGCTTGACGGTCTGTCTCATCCACCCAATGCTCGCACTCCCTCACCTTCTCCTAGTCCCTGTACTACACGTCCTACAGGCGTTCGGGTACACACCCGCCCAGCCTTCTAATCTCACCGTTCAGGAAACTCGCGGTGTCAATGCATCGCGACTTCATTTACAATGGTATTCGAATGGGTGGGTTCTTAAGTAATACGTGTATTGCCGATCCCTGATATGATTTGGTCCACCAGGTCCGACCAGCAGTATCTTTTATACCTCTCAGTAGGTCCCAAATCTACCACTGGCCCTGTCCAGGTGCGTCTCTATTGCCGTCTCATGCTTTCTCGCTGATGCTTGCTCAAGGGCATTCTCGTTCACTTCGAGGAGACCACCAGTGACGAAACAAGTGAGTCGCATGGATTTGCTCATGTTGGCGCTATTGAGTGTGGATCGCTTCAGCGACCACGCCATGGATTGCCTTTGTGTCTTGTGATGCCAACTCGACGAATTCATCTCAGCAAACCGACGTCTTCACCGCGGCGAGAGATCGTGGTGCAAAATCAGTTGTATGTTCGATGCCAAAGTTTCATAGCACCGCCGGGGGCTCACCATCCTCTCGGACAGATTCTCTATTCCCTTTACTCCGAAACCTGTATAGTCAATCCAGATTATCAAAATCAAGTTCTGGATGTCCTTACCACGCAGTCCTTGAATTCTTCCAAGTGTGTCATCTCTTCCTTCTACCAGTCTTGACCTCAATTGAACTTTGGGCCTCAGACGCATAGAATACGAATTCGGCCAGTTCGGGCCGAGCGAGGCGTATTACGGACACTTCAATACCGCAATGCTGAACGACGCTGCGAAAATGATCAATGACACAATCGCATCCGACTCTCCGACTGCTCCTGGTTTTCTTTTCGCCACCCTGCCAGCTCACGATACAAGCGGGACCGGCATTCCTGGCGGTGGGATGCAGAGCGATCTCAATAGTACCGGAACGTCCTCGAGCACGGGTGGTAGTGGTTCCGAACACACGGGGGTTGCCATGTGAGAAATCCACTCATGTGACTGGGCATTCCTGACACCTTCGTAGGATCGTTTTGTATGCCATCACAGGCTGCGTATCTGCCTTGTTTTGTGCTGTGATCGTATCAGGGGTATGTTGCATTAGATCGACAACGATACACGATACTCACGGGTACACAGGCCGTTAGGGCGATTAGATATCCGGAGAGGTATGGCCCTCGTTTGCCGGATTCGACACTAGGTGGTGGACAAACCCGGGCGGGTGGTCTTGGGAGAGCGATTTTGGATACGTTCCCGATTGTCAAATTTGGATCCTCTGGTGGCGATGGAGAGTCTCACCATCCTTCACACAAAGACATTGAAATGCCACCTGTGGACACTGAGCCTAGCGGCCCCGTCCTTCCGCCCGACTCAGTGCAGCTGGCACAAATGAGCACCACGCCAGGACATGATGAACACCATGATGGCCATCTGGAGGCGACAATGGCATCGCCAACCGATCGAGAGGCGAGGCACGATAATCAAGCATCTGAAGGGATAGATCAAGTTGATTCGCCACCGAGTCAAACAGACACCGCGGATCATCTGGCATCACGCGTGTCCATATCCGCACGTGAGCGGGATACGAGAATGCCGGAGTCCATCGGACGGGAGACGTGCCCGATTTGTATCGTTGACTTTGAGGAGGGGGACGATCTACGTGTGCTACCATGCGAAGGAAAGCACCGGTTTCACCAGTCTTGCGTGGATCCCTGGCTGTTGGAACTTTCGGCATCTTGCCCAATATGTCGACAAGGTAAGGCGAACGTCAGATTATTCGAGAATGAGCGATTTACGTGCACAATTCGTCAGACTTTCGCGCGCTGGAAACCATCATATCCGGAGAGTCCGAGCCCTCCTCTCCCACCAACCGCCATAGCGGTACCTCCACTTTACAAAACCGGTTTTCTCGTTATTTGCGGTTTGCACGGAGACGCCAGGGAAGATATAGTATTGGTAACATAGAACAAGAATCACCCCTGCCGCCGGAATCCTGAAAGGAGACCTTTTGTACTTTTCTTTGGCAATTTGTTGTAGTTGAACATGTTGAATATGTATATGAATGTTCAGGGACTTGCTAGAGCGTACTGGCATACACTCGAAATGGCGTGTTTATCACCGCCGTCTAACCCTTTGGGAGTATTCAGACCCTTCGATCCAGCTCCAGAGCGTCTCGTAAACAATGACAGCCAAATGATAATACGTCAGTAGATACGAGGGACGGTGAGGTTTGTGATCCAGAACGCTTGTCTATTGAAGATTGAAGATTGATACTAGCCTCCAAACCTTGCCAATCTACGTCTCCGCATCTCTTCCAGGCTAACCTCTTCCCTTGCCGCTTGGGGGGTTCCGCCGCTCGCACCTTCCACGTCCGTGTCTGTGTCTGTTTCAGTTTCAGCCTCAGCCTCAGCTCCACTCTCTTCCACGGGTTGACTTGCGCTTGTCTCCATGGGGAGAGGTAGGTTTGTTAGTCGCTGTGGTGGTGCTGGAGCACTTGGTGGCGGTAGGGCGAAGTTAGATGGTATAGATTCCAGAGAGGCTTTGAGGGCTGCTTGCAGCTCCGCGTCGTCATCATCGTAAACTCTATCCACAGCGTCGGTGCTCGGCCTGGCTTGGAGAGCATCATAGTATTCCTCATCCGAGTCTGCCGTGTCCATATCGCCAGTCGTCCGAGTACGGTGCTCCGCAAGCGATTCCTCCATCGCTCTTCGATATAGTTCGTTTTCGTCTTCTGCCCCTCGTCGCTGTCGCGAAGAGCGATCTTGGGCTTGACCAAACTGTGCAACCTCACCTTCGTACTGCTCTCGCAGGGCTGCTTCCTGCTCCTGACGGAACCTTTCCATGATGACGCGGTTTCTCTCCATGGAGGCGGTGACAGGATCAACATCGGCATTGCCGTAGGGGTCCTGGTTGGGCGGAATGCTCGATTGAGCTCCTTGTCTATTCTCTCGCACAGAAGGCATGAGTTCTGGGGGAAATCCCGGAAACGTGTGAGAAGATGGGATGACGGGCGGAGGATGGATCTCTCGTCTGCTGAAGGCACCATCACCGCTCGCACCCCCACCCAGTTCAGCGCCTGCTAATGAGGCTTGTAGAGCTGCCTGAAGCTCCATATCTTCATCCTCGAAGTCTAGTTCTGATGGTCTTGTGATCCGAGAGCCAGACGGGAACGCTGAAGATGCCGAAGTCGGCTCAGGGAGAGTCGAAGCAACGTCGTCCGCGTCCGTACGAGGGAGATGATGGGAGTTTGAGGGATCGATGGGTACCACTGCAAATATAGAGTAGCCTACAGACTTTCAGAACACCTGAGAGTCCCGTTATAATCAGTAACTGACCATCGTGTTCTGCCTGTTGGAGAAACATGCCGAGATACGTTTTGCTGACCCACTGGGGGGATGGTTTTGCCGAGTCTAAATTAAACCAGTGGCCATTCTCCTGGGAATTACCGAAATGGCGAAGAGTGTACCAATGCTGGCTTTGATTCAGCACAAAGGCAAGCTGGGTGCTATGAGTTACTCTGAGTCTGATAACCGAAAATTTCATTGAACGACCGTACTGTGGATGATCCTGGTATGGTTTCATGGCTTCTGAACGCCACCGAACAAGACTACCGTTCGGATGAAGCTCTGAACATAGGTATAGTCAAATACCCTTACCTGAGACCCCATACATGCAGTGCATTTTCCAAGACCTGTACGGAGAAAAACCCTTAAAACGTATTGAGAAACTACTTGATCACAAAGACCCTAGCAGGTACCTGTATCGTCCATGTTGGCACTAGCATGACCTCTGATATCTTCATTGTAGCTCTGTTCGAGCTGATCCAAGTGATGCGCGAGCTCAGAGAGATCGGGGGCGGTAAACTGGGCTGATCAAGTCAGCGGCGCAACGGAGATCGTGAACAATCTACTGACATAGTTGCCCTCTGCCGGGTATAAGCTGTGAGAACATGTTTTTATCGGTGCGAAGCTACGGGCCACGTACGCAGCAGTGAGTTGAGTGCATGTTGGGCACAAAGCATTGACCCAGATTGCTGTGCCTCATGGTAAATAAGAGGCTGGAGACCTTCTAAACCTGCCATGGCTAAAAGTGCGATTTTCTGGATGGTAGTTGTTCAAGAACAAGATGGTAGTAAGCCTAATCTGAAAGCCTTGCGCGTTCACGCGTGTCTTATGTAAGCTCTAGAATCAGACCGAGACGTGCGGTCATCCTATTAACTATTCACCATCATGTCATTACGCAGAAGACCAGCACCAGTTCACTTTCTTTCCCTTGTATTTCTCCTCTCCACCGCATTACACGTCGCTGCACAAGACTCGCGGTCATCCGACTGCCATTTCTCAGTAGAGGACCTCCATTATGATTTATCACAACTGGGAGGTACCAAGGCTATCAATCGAACGAGGGACTCGCCTCCGACTACCTATCTCGATGAATTAAGATTCGATTTGTGCGCGGACCTGCCACCGGTGGATGGTAGGGCTGAAAAGGACCAAGTATGTAGACTTGAACTGGAACAATCCTTTCAACTGACCGCAGTTCGTTGTGTAGTGTCCTTCTGGTGCTAGGGCATGTCTGACCACAATAAACCAGAAGGCAGACAACCCAGAACGTATAACGGCAGTCGTGCCCATCGCAATGTCATCGTCACTTGAAGCTGAAACTTCCACGTCGTTATGTACGTGTCCTGATTAGTTATGTACGATGCCCTCCCATCTGATGGGACTATTCAGCGCCAGAGGGTGTTGTCCTAATATTTCACGGTCCTTCCTACCCACCCTCCCTGTCAGGCTCCGTTTCCCAGTCGCTCAGGGTCTCGTTGGCGTGCGCGGAGGGTACGACAGATCCGCAATTTTCATCCTACGAGAATGGGCAGGTTTTGGTTGAATGGAACTCGTCTGTGGCCTGCACTACCTCCGGGACACCCAAGGAAGACGAGAGTAACAGCGGTGGTGGTGGTGGTGGCGGCAGGGAAGAGGACACACCCATCGAGAATGTCGGCAGCGGTCTCGGGTTCTTCTTCCTTATGTGAGTCTAGCCCATTTCGACTCCTCATTCACATCTAAACGTCGATCGACCCCTTGCAGGCTTATTCTGGCATTTGCTGCGTATTTCGTCTTTGGTGCTTACTACAATTATTCCACATATGGTGCCCGTGGCTGGGATTTGATACCGTACGTGAATCTATTTATATGTCATATCGTGACTGAACTGGCCACAGACATCGGGATTTCTGGAGAGAAGTACCTTATATGTTGCAAGACGTGATTGCTCACCTATGTTCGAGTGTTCGAACACGACGATCAAGTCGTGGTGGATACATCGCTGTATGACCGGGGTGGAAGTGACTAGATTCGGTGTCAAGTAGCTGTTTATCCACAATCACATTGAGCGTTCACCTTGAGAATAACCATACGACGGTAAGCATATGGACTGGCCGCATTGCTCGGTTGTTGCTTTTTACGTAGTAGAACAACGGGTGTTTTAAACTTACTAGATTAGTCCCCTGTCTTTTGAACATCACTCACTCACCAACGCAAAGTCGTTCACATCCTAGTCATTTGCTACTCGCAGTCCCTTTAACATGGTCTACCAGAAGTGGTGGTACGTGGTCATAGTTGGGACGGTGCCTGGCGTATATTCGAGTTGGTGTGTACCTCGTTTCCTTCAGTGACGCAACGGTTCGACGCGTCTACACGAGGGCGAATATTGATTTGTCGGTTCTTGACTCGCGTGCAATGTGTTGTATACCATCAGGATCGAAGCTGGGCCCAAGACCAAGAACATCCCCGGGGGCGCCATTCACCAGAAATTTCCTACAGAAGCCGAAGCCATTCGTGTGTTCGAAGCCGCCAGGGCAAGAGGTGAGGTCAGAGCACACCCCGAGCTCGCAATAAAAGAAGAATCCACCGAAAACCTTTCGCCGCTCGGGGAGGTCTCGTTGTTGAACCCACCTTTGCACTTGAACCGGGTCGTTGAATCGACAGGCCTGCAGACACCCCGTTCGTCGCCTGCCCGTTCGCGCGTCGCCAAGCTCAGGCGAGCATTGGGGGACTCGACGGATTCATGCTCGACGTCTTCTTCCCCTCCAACAAATGTGACTCAATATCTGCCATTGTATATGGATGACGATACAACCCCACCCACGAGTCCAGTGCAATCCTCTCACCACCACTTCACTTTTACGTCCAGCTCGTCGAGAGCCTACCCCGACGTCCCTGTTAGGAAAAGGAGTGCTGAAGAAATGCGTGTCCCACTCGAGGTTTCGGACTGGGGCTCGCCTTCTTCTATTGATTCGTCCGCGGACTCGCGCCCCAGTAGCGAGGAACACACTTCGAAGTCTCCAGGGTGTATGCCTTTCCCGGAGCCACCGCAGAGGAGCGTGGGGGTAGCATATCAGGGTCTCCCCGACCTCGCAAATATGCAGCACGCGGATTCTCGCATTTGGCTCCCGATATCGCGCGTCTTTGATCCAGACAGGATCAAACCCCGACCTTTGACACGACCACCGAGTCCTATCAAAGGAAGCGCGTCGCCCGCTTCCAGCTATCACACTCCCCGCACCAACCCACCATCTGAATACCAGTCTTCACCGATGAACAGTCCCTTCGTCAGAGCTAATCGCGGGAGGTGCTCAAGACTTACTCCTAGCTTATCCCTGCCCGTCTTACCAGACTGGGATTCTGGGGATGGGCGTCCGAATTGCGGGCCCGCTCGGACCCAGTTGCCTGAAAGTCCCCACACAGGCAAGGCAAGGGCGAAGGAGACCGATTGTTCCGATCACGACACACATCTTGTCGAGCGATCCATCGGGGACCGCTCCAGCCCAAGTAGATCACACGTTCAGTTGGTACCCCGCGACGGCAGGGATGAGCGAAGTGTCATCACGGTTCATTGCCCCCCAGGTTGCCTTCACGAAACTTGCTACGGCCGCTCTTCGCCACCATCAACTCCAGTACAGACTCCCAGACCCACTGGTCCCCGATACGTTGACGCCTGTGTTTCCCCAATCATCACGATACCCAGCTCCTTGCAGAAAAGCCCGACTAAAATTCGCGCCAAAACACCCGATTTAGACAGAGATCGCCCGTTTGCGTTCGCGGGGTTTACACACGTGTCGTACAAGGGTGTAGCTCCGGAAAGCGATGTCCGCTCACCCATTGTCAAGGGTACCATGGTCCCGACGAGTGTTGCAGAGTGAGTGCTTCGTCTTGTTCCCACTCCTTCCTCCCATCGGTCGTGACACAGGCCATGTTCACTGGTTCACGGTCGGATGCGTCGCCAAAAGGCATCTAGGGCTGGCGTGTGTCACGTGGGTGATGGCACTTTCTGATCTTACTTGACTCTCGGTCGCACTGGTGGTGACTGTCTTCACTCATGCATTTTGGGCGCTCCAGAACACCGTTTGAGCGGCCGTCTCCTCCAGTGCGGGTTCATGACGCATGAAACAACAGATGGTATACATGAGATGCCTATATGGGCATCTCTGATACGCTTGGTCGTGTAAGAGCAAATGTAGTTTGTCGATATGCGGTTCGCGCGCGTACTTTGCTTCGCTGTGCATATGATGATACCCACTCTGCATGTCAGTTCAGGATGATTCGAGAGAAATGAAAGCGCGGGATTACTATCCGATGCGAGTGACCCGCACGACCTTAGTCCTTGTATTGAACGTGCACTGACAATTGCTAGTGCACCGCCTGCTTAGTATACTCGGGCTTGCGAAGGACAACCCACGAACGACCAAAGTCCTCCGGTGCACTCTGTAGAATGCGAAGATCTTTTACCCTTCTCTCCTTGGAACACCCCTCGGTAAACCCGAAGCCCTGCTTGCAGATGAACCTGGGCGGGTCCCACCCCCAGCACTACTCACACCGCCAGTTGTCCTCACTGACCTTGTACGAGGAATACTCGACGAAGACGTCGACGCTGATGAACCGATGACGTCCGGTCAAATCCGAGTATCCTTGAAACGCAAGATCGTTGCGTACCAGTCTTGGACAATCCCCTCCCACGGGACGCCATCGCGGTCGCGGTCGCTCGTGTGCCCCTGACGCCCCTGACGCCACTGTTGATAACGCTGGTCCGGCCCTTTGCAGGAGGAGCTCTGACTGAAAGCGCCGCTGCCTCTTGCTTGGCGCACTCTTCTGCCTCCCGCTGTGCAGCTTCTTCCGCCTCGCGGCATGCGCGTTCCTCGGCCTCTCTCCGTGCCGCTTCTTCTCTTTCTCGCTCAAGTCGGGCCCGTTCAAGGGCTTCCTCTTGCTCCTTGGCGAGCAATTCCTCGTCCTAAGGGATCCGATGAGGGTAGTCAGTTACGGTCTCACAAGTGGCTTCCCCATACAATCCAGGGAGATCGCGGGGTATACTCACAGCATCCGCACCGTCCCATCGTTCGTCGAAAATCAAGCGCGTCACCGTCTCCGATTTTGCAAGCAGATTGGTATACTTGTCCAAGAGCGCATCCGTCTGCGATAGTTGTTCGGCTACTTGCTGTAAATAAATCAGGTACATCAGGCGAGCATTTAGAGACCGAGCAAAGATAGAGGCATACCTCAGTCGCACCCTTGGTTGCCTGGAGGGCATCATTGAGGACCGCAAAGGACGCATTGAGCTGTTTGAGTATGAACAGATCCCTTTGCAGCTTTTCTTCGCGAGCCCTTTCAGCATTGGCGCGTTCCATCACGGTGTTGTTGGCATCATCATGATCATCGAGGATGGAAACGCCTCCCTCAGGCTCTTCATACTCCTCGCCCTCCAAGATAGCGCTTTGGTCAACAGAAAAGTGGAGGGGGGCGGGGGGCGGTGCGAGGAGGCTAAAGCGGGGACCATCGCGATTGGGAGGCTTGTCCGACAATGAAAGTTCTGAGATGGATAGATCTGCACCACCAGGACCAGTGTGGATGTGCGACGACGCGTCAAATGGATCGGGGGATGGCAATGACTGGGAAAGCAGATGGGAATCTTCCTCAGAGCCAAGTGCGATTGACGACGATGGGGTCGACGGCGACCAGGATGGCATTCTCTGGAAAATCTTGTCGCGCCTCCAATCTGGTGTCAATTCAAACGCGCCTCACCGCTAGCGCTCCTCGTCCGATACGACAATTATCTATTACAAGCCAGTCTCTATCCTGCGAATGCTAGTGTACACATAGTACTAAAACGATGCCTTGGGCAACCGTGCGATGTCTACCCTCTTAATTGTTTTTGACACGTCCATTGCTCTTGACGGCTGCTCGGCCCAGCCCAACGGTGTCCAATAACCCTGCAAGACTGACGTGACCACCCTTGAGACCCGAGTTGAACCCGACGCTCCTGAACACACACGCGCCCAAGTTCGACAGAAGGCAACCAAGCCAGAGAGACATCGCCACGAGAGGGACGAGAGGGGACGCAAAAAACCCAACTTGATCCTGTAGGGGCACGAATGTCATTATGTGAAACCGTCGACGTTAGGTGAAGATACCTTACCATAGGATGAACGAGGTCTTCTTCGCGTTGTATTCTATAGTATCCATTCGCTCTCTGCAACTTGAGCCGGACAAGCACCCTTTGACGAGCAAGGGACACCGGGTCAGTGACTGAAAGCTGAATAGCCATGCCGACTCACCTGCCAGGCTTGCTTGGAAGGGGATTAAACCAGGCGTGATACGTTTCTCTGACATCGAAGACGAGAACGTTCGATTCTGATTCGAACACTGCGCAAGACATGGATGTCAGCTTACGAGCACGACTGACAATGAATAGTCCGTTGCTCACTAATGTTGCTGACCTCGATAGACGTCTTGGGGCTAGCAAGCCTGTACCACTGAAAAACACCTAGAATCTCGTTTCGAGAGTTGGCGATGCACAACGGGTGTGAAAACTTGGCGTCGGGGAGGAAGTACTTGTCGACAGTTTCTTCCAGCTCGGTGGCATCGCGTGTCATGCAAAGCGTCTGGACAATCTTGACGATTTCTTTCTTTGGATCCTGCATGTGAGGTAGAGGCAGCGTGAAGGGGTAGAGGACGGTGAAGCGAGGGACTGGGAGGAGGGGGGTTTTTATAGAGAGGGGACAAGTGGTTCCAGTAGTATTCCATGATACATGAATTCGCCCCAAAGCATTCCAGAGGAGAAGGGGGATGTGCCAGAGTGTATTCCAGTTGATTGTGGCACAAATAAATACGGCCCCATGGAAGTCGACCACCGGAAGACAATGCTGGGGTTCAAAAAAGTCATCCAGAAATGACACGCCAGCGGAGTTGCGTCAACCGAGCTGCCACTCCACTGACAACGCTCGTCGCTTTTCCTGCTTGAATACCACAACATTGTGGGCCATTCATCGCACAGTTCTGGCGCGCAAAGTCATCCCCGTCGACAGCATCTCTGTCGTCCAGGGGATCTCGCTCACCGGTTCGGCGACCACCCCAAGTAGACGTTCGCCAGGCGGCTCTTGTGCACGGCACGGCAAAAAAATCCACAATACCAGCAGTCGAAGATGGGTCGTCTTGGAAATTTTGTCGAGGCAACCGCACGGTGAAAAATTCGATGCTCTTGATCGCAACAAGCCATACACACGTCTACACTTACTGGACCACGCTCGCGTTGGCTGCGGCTTCACAAGCGCTTTGTTCGCCATCCATGTGCAGATGCGGGGGTCATAGCACAATACCATAGGCTCTTGGCGGCTATGCCACGTCAGACTGTCGGGTGAGTGTCTTGATTCACTCCAATACATTCATACGTCGGGGGGACATCTGGTGGGTTTGCTAATAGCTCTTGGCCGCCAGTCATGCGTTCCTCTGTAGGGGTCGAATCTTCACAAATACTTGAAGCGGCGAGTAATTGTGCAGTTTTGCAATCATACAACCTCACACAAACGTCTTGCTGTATTTTGAAGAGCTTGACGAGCACATCGTTGAGTTGCACAATTTTCGATCATCGTGGTCTTGAATAACTTGCCTCTGTTGTTTCTAGTGTGACGTGACAGGTTCCCCTATTTGTGACTCTGTCACGCCTCAGTTTCCCACCTGCCTGTTGGTGACTCGTCCCCACTCGAACGTGCTACACTGTGGACCTGTTTGAGAGTGATTAGTATCGTATACAGACGCAAGACGCACCATTTCGATTGCCAGGCATTTGGTCGACGTCCCGCCTGGGCAGGCATTCTCGACTGTCACAGATGTTGACCTGGGCCGGCGGTGTTCCAATTCCCTGGGCCAGCCAAGTTCTAGTCCTCGTCAATCCAGGGTGCTGGATGTGCATAGTCGCCTTGAGTTGTGAAATGTCCCAGCGATCATGGAAGGCGAGAGACTACTCAATTCTGTTCCGCGGAAGCAAATTGACATAACACGAATGAAGCAGTTGTTGTAGCAAGCCGAGCTCCGCAAGGTTATGCGCGTTTGGTGCGGTCTTGCCGTCACAGTACCTGGCCGGACACGGCGTCTGAGTTCAACTTCAAATGGGGATTTTATTTTCCCTACCTCCCTTCGTCCTTTTTTCTACCTCTTTCTCTTGAGGCTGGTCGCGCACTATTTCTCTTTCTTGCTACCCTCTTAATATCACAATGGAATCTGGAAAACTACCGGCCTACCGTTCATCCTACTTGCTACGTTACCATCCATATCCGAGGGTGAGGCCCTCTGTTCGTGAGAGGATCGTGGTGAGCTTCTTTTCCCTCGCTGTCTCCTGCTGGGAAATCATTAACATAGATCTTTCGAACAGGCCCCAACGTGGAACGAATTTGATGTCCCTCGTCAAACCTCCATTCTACAGCTGGTGAGCCCTATTTGCAATCGCTGTGTGCTCTGAATGGACAACTTGAGTTATCCTAGGAATGTGATTCCATGCCCGTAAACCAAGCTACTCGAGAAGATGACGTTCGTAACGAAGTCCGTTCGCGTCACCGACGTCTCAGCGTCTCCTCTGTTATTATCGTAAGCGACCCGCCATGTCTCACAATAGGGTGACTAAAAAACTATGAAAGGACCTGGCAATCTTATTCGCCAGGAAGCTTTCTTTGGGGCATTAGTTCCGTCTGCTCGCGGGCATGGAAAACAACACCTTCCACCCGGAAGGCCCTTGTACTATATTCAACTATACGGATAGTTGACCCAAACATCCCCTTTTTATGTAATTAGCGTACTTCACACAGGATCTGTACTGATTATCGTATATATCATAAAAATTAGTGACTAGTTTATCTCAGAGCCAGAATCAGATGGTTATCTTTTCCAGCTCGCACAATGGCTACCCTGCCATCAACAAGGACCTCTCGGGTCAAAAGGAAGCGGGGATCACGTTGTGCTGTGTTGTTGAGGTATAATCCACCTGCTTGAGCCAATTGGCGCGCTGCCGCTACAGAGTGGTCAGTGAAGCGCCAAAAGCAAAGCTGCTAGAATTACATTTTGATGAAGCAAGTTGATGGTTCGCAACAAGATTGGGTAACGAAGTATGGAACATCTCTTCCTCGGTGCAAAACGCGAATCGGGGATCCCCGGAGAGTGCGTTGATGATCTCCTCGGCCTTGAGTGTGGTATAATCCGTGCCAAAGAGGACTTGGGTTGCTATTCGGGCTGCATCGAGACCATTTTCTGACAGTAAAAATATCAATCAATGAGATTGACGGTCGAGGCGACGAGACTGACTACCGTGAACCATCAACGTGACTTCCTCTGCTAATCGTTTTTGTGCGATACGATGTTCAGGAGACACCTGGCAAGGATCAGAAGCCTGCCCGCGGAAAGGACGAAGACAAGACAACGTACCTGGTGACCGTGCACGATGGAGGATACCTCCTCCACTGATAACAGCGTAAACAATTTAAGATATTTCTCCACATCTGAGTCACTAGTTCGCATGAAAAACTGCAGTCGTCGTCAAGTGTGGCTGCTACAAAGGACTGGTGAACAGACCTGATAGAAATCAAAGTAACTTGTCAAGTCAGATTCCAACCATACAGCATTTCCAGCGCTCTTGCCAAACTTCTCCCCGCGAGACGTGGTTAAAAGTGGCGTGGTCAATGCAAAGCCCTTCTCCTTCGCGGTGTCTTCGCCAGAGAGGGCTCCATGTTCGACTTTGTTTATAAGTTCTACGCCAGATAAGATGTTTCCCCATTGATCGGAGCCACCGATTTGGATGGTACACCCATGGTTTCTGTACAGCTCGTAAAAGTCGTAACCTTGCAGGAGCTGATAGGTGAACTCGGTGAAGGAGATACCTTGTTGAGTACTCATCCGCGTCTTCACGCTGGCAGTGCCAAGTCAGAAGGTCAACGTAGAGCGCGACCGGGTCGAAACATACCTATCTCTCGCGAGCATATTGTTGACTCGGAAATGAACGCCGGTCGTACGGAGAAAATCGAGCAAGTTGACATCCTTGAGCCATGTGAGGTTATTGAGGACTTGGACGGCAGGTAGAGTGGAGGAGTGTGTTGGAAACCTATCCTTTGCGTACGTAGTCGCACTGGTGAAGAATTTCTGGATAGCTCGGGTGAGGTTCAGCGTGTTCAACTCGATTTGCGCGTGCTCGGCGAGTTGGCGTTCAGTCATACGTCCCGAAGGATCTCCAACCAAGCCCGTCGCGCCTCCTATCTGTATCCGATAAGCCTAATCATTATACATTGTCGCTTGACTACTCACGAGCGCGATCACCTCGTTACCGTGCAATTGAAAGTGTAGCAGACAAAGTAGAGGGAGCAGATGCCCCGCATGGAGCGATTTCGCAGTTGGATCTATTCCAAGGTAGGCAGTGCGGGACTGTTCGAGGTGCTTCTGGAGATCATCCGGGCTGTTACGAGACACCATTCAGAGAGCACGTTGGTAAACATCAAGTACACCCACCGCGTAACATTAGCTATGAATTGCCTCGAGCTGAGCTCCTGAACAAGATGTCTACCATTGTGAAAGCGTCTCTGGATGGTTTTCGTATTGTCATGGAATGAGGGCGTGCATAGACGGGCAAGACGGAGCATCTGATACGGAGTTTTGTCTTACACTCGAAACCTGACAAGGCGAAAAAATGCGGGCCGCTCGGTCCGTAGATCGGACCGGGAAGCCAATAGCTTTAGTTGCACTGCCACGATCACACCTCCTTCCAGTCCAAGGCGATCGCTGGGATGGAGTTCGAAGTAATTGCACGATGTCCTACGACGAAAGCCCGTGTGTGTCGCATGAAGCTCGCCCGTGCGTGTTTCCATGTTTTCTTTGCACGAATTCACGTCAGATGAACGCGTTTTCAAGATGGCGTCACGATGCTACCAACGTTCATGCCAGTCGCAACCCAAGCCGCGATCAAAGGATTGACAGCACAACAAGTCGAATCGCTTGGGATCACTCTCATCTTGAACAACACATATCACCTAAACCTTAGACCAGGGACGAAAGTGCTCGATGAAGTGGGAGGCGCACACGCATTCCAAGGATGGCATCGAAATATGTTGACAGCGAGTCCCCTCGTATCTATATCTGACACATTTCATGAAAACAAGTTTCCGTTCATTTCCACTCAGGATAGCGGTGGTTTCCAACTCGTCTCCCTCGGCAAGTTCACCAAGATCACGGAGGAGGGCGCGTTATTTTCAAGTCCTTTCACCGGGGAACCTACCATGTTGACTGTAAATTCACAGTGTATGCATGTTATATATCACTGATACATTCATTACTAGCCAGAAGAAAGCATTTCTATACAGCACTCCATCGGTGCAGATATCATCATGCAATTAGATGACGTCGGTGGGCCTTCTTGGAATGTGAAATGGTCCGTTGATTTGCTGATAAAACTAGTTGCCAGCCTTACGGTTGGGCCACGAGTAGGGGAAGCGATGGAACGTTCCATTAGATGGCTTGATAGATGCATCGAGCAACACGAGCGATCAGGACGGAAGGACAGACAAAATCTTTTTGCAATAGTTCAAGGGGGGCTGGACCCTGTACTTCGTGACAAGTGCCTAGATGCCATGATCGAGAGGAAAAACCACGTTGCTGGTTACGCCATAGGCGGCCTAAGTGGAGGTGAAGAGAAAGGTACGTTCTGTGATCAGTTGGGAAATAACCCGTACCTGGATCGTGTTTAGATGTGTTCTGGAGAATGTAAGAACCGCCCACACGCTCGGCCGCGCAAAATTTCACCACCCACAGTATCAGGCAGTGCGCAGAAAAACTGCCATTTGATCGTAAGTCACATTCCACTCCTTGCACAATACATGGGCACATGTGCCTATCAGGTCCACGGTATTCGATGGGTGTTGGCTTCGCAGAAGGTTGGTTTCAATGTCGCGGCAGTTTCCCGATACAGTCTTGGCTAATCCTCCACCTAGATCTTTTGGTTTGTGTCGCGCTAGGCGTTGACATGGTGCGTCTTGCTAACTTCACCGGAATCAGGTAATACTGATAACCTTACTAGGCAGATTGTGTATTCCCGACCCGGACTGCTAGATTTGGGGTTGCCTTGACCTTCAAGGGTCCGCTCAATCTTCGTGCGTGACTGTACCTTATCAAACAAAGTACTGACCCTTACCCAGGGTTGAAAAAGCACGCAAAGAGCATGGAACGAATCGATGACAATTGTCCATGTCCGACGTGTTCGTGTTCGACTGGAACATCCCGTGCGATGCTACATCACATTGTCACGATTGAGACCGCAGGGGCGCACGGTATCTTGACTTCGCCTCTAATTACCGTTTCATTCTGACGTTCTGTTTGCAGCACTGACGCAACACAACTTGGTGTTCCAGGCACAGGTAATGGGCGGGGCCCGAGATGCAATCTTGGAAGGACGATTCCCCGAATACCTTCGAACGTTCTTTAGAAATTATTTTGGTGATCAGGGATACCCCGAGTGGTGCATCAATGCCCTACGAAGTGTGGGTGTTGACCTACTTCAAGGCGAAGATGTACCGGTGATACCTGGCTCAGGTGCCAAATGGGAGTATTCGGACATGGCATAGGCGAACAAAGTGGACGTTCATGGCAACAGGGTATATACACAAGTGACGTACACTATCTTTTACTTTTACGACCCGGCCGTGCGTTCTTCGCCTGCCTCTTTTCTGCGATTTTGCGCGTCTTGTGGATCTGATCGACCGTCTTGATTTCACTCTTGATACGTTGGAGGGACTTTCCTCCAAATCGCTTACCACCGTTCTTCTTTGACGGTTTTCCTGGGTTTTTGACTGGCCGCGCATCCGGGCCTCCACTAGCTGTCGTGCTCTCTTCCTTCTTCCTGAGCTTCCGCGACTTCCGTTCGTAATCTTTTGAGAACTTGTCAAGTGGCTTTGCATCAGAGACCTGGTTGTGTCGCCATCGCTTTTCTCCACCCGCGCGTACAGAAGCGGGTCTCTCTGCTTCCCGCTCTCCAATCTTGGGTATCGTCACCTTCGCTTTCCTTTTCCACTCGTCAAAGCGGCCACTCTTGTAGGTCGCAGGGAGACGTGTCCCGTTCTCCGTCCGCACGAGTTTGATGTTATCTGCGCCAATGCCGTCTCCTTTAATAAATTTTTTCTTCTTTTTGTCCCACACTGTCTTGGTGTGTCTGTGTCTCTCGGTCAACGTGACGTCCCCCGTGAGATCAAACGTAACCCCTTGGGCTTGTGCGGCGAACGAAGAAGCCCCATCGGTAAGCGAATATCTGGTAATTTGCCACCTCAATATGTGATACGCATGGATGGCAATCGACATACCCCTTTTCGGTGTTGGCGTCCTTGTGATAGTGCGACATGTAGAACTCCTCGTCGCGATAGCTGTCCTTGCCCCTTTTCTTGGTTGACATATCGAACACAGCCTGTGGAATTTGTGAGCTCGAGGCATCGTGGTCAGATAGTGGACCATGCGTACCATAATGTCCTCCTCGTCGGCCATCTCCATTTTATCGATGTCGCCTTGCAGTGGCGTGTCCTCGTTTTCCGCCTCAACGGTCCGAGTAGCCACAGATGAAGACGATGGTGCGACATTTCTCCCCACAGCTTTCGCGAGGGCTCTCCTGCGTTCTTTCATCAATGCGGCATTTCCGGTTCCCCCTTTACCCCGGGTGCCGAGCTCAAAGACGGTCTCTGCAGGCTGGAACGCACTGACGGCCCGAACCATAGCCAGTCTCTTTTCCTCCCTCTCGTTTTCCTCATTAATTGACACGATCGTCTCACCGTCCTCAGTTCCGGCATGCTGCATGAGTGAGAACACCGGATGTACCCCTCGAGCGTCCCCAGCCCACCCATTCCCCGATTTTGCCATTTCCTTGGCCCGTTTATAGCTCACTGCGCTTGCTTTGCCTCGGCTTCGTTCATACATTGATTGCCCACGATCCATCACGCCACGGAGGCTGGGCAGAGCGTGGTGTGCAGCGTGCAGCGTGCGGATATATTCCACCTCGGCATCAACCATGTCCTGCGCAAAGGGGCCGAGGATGAGAGATTGTGTGTACGGTTCCTCCGAGGTCCGGACGGACGGTGGGTGAGCCGAGACGCCAAGTAACGGTCGCGCGAGGAAAAGTTGCAGATCGCATAGATACGCTGCCTCATTATGTGTAATGAAACTCCATGCCCACCCCTTTCTTCCTGCGCGAGCGGTTCTCCCGACGCGATGAACAAAAATTCTTGCGCCAACAGGGAAGTCGTAGTTGATGACGTGTTCAAGGACCGGTATATCGAGCCCGCGCGCGGCGACATCTGTCACGACTAGAATCTGCGTCTTGCCAGCTAGAAATTGTGACATTTGGAACGTCCGCGTAGATTGCATGAGAGACCCATAGAGAGCAGAGACGGCGTAACCTGCGGCAGTGAGAAACGTAGAGAGGTACTCGACATGGTGCTTCGTAGCTGCGAACACAAGGGTTTGGTGGGGTGCGGTATGGGTCGGGTATTTTACCCTTGCCTTGCCTTTACCCTTTGAGTCCTTGGTGAAGCCACTGCTTTCGGCTTGTTCATTACTGGCAAAGGGGACTCTGATGACGTCTCTTAGAAGTGAGAGCAGACACGCATCCTTTTCGGATTGCTTCACGGAAAAGAAGGCCATCCGGAGGTCTGTGCTTATTTTAGACTCTGCATCAAGGCGAACGAGTTTTGGGTCGCGCAAGCCAGCTTTTGCGAACTCGACCAGGGATTTTGGGAGGGTGGCGGAGAATAAGAGGGTTTGCCGTGAGGCGGGAAGACGACCGAGAATCTCTGACAAGGCGACTGAAAACCCAAGTTCAAAAAGACGATCTGCCTCATCGAAGACGGCGTATTGGACTGAAGCGAGGGAGAGGGACATCTCGACGATAAGGTGGAGAAGACGACCGGGAGTTGCAATAATGCTTCAGCCGGGTCAAAGTCAGATAGAGAATACGGGATACAGAAACGATCAACTGACACATCGGGGTTTCCGCTGATCATCTCGAACTGCTCGTCCATGCCCTCGCCTCCGACGATCAGACCCCACCGGAGGGTCTGCCCCGATCCCATTTTAGAGTTGTCATCGTCGTCATTGTGTCCGTCCCCGGCGTGGGGAACTGCGTCAGATTTCCAGCCTTTGACGAGACTCTTGCCGACTTTGAGTACCTGGAGGGCGAGTTCCCTAGCTGGTACGAGGATGATTGCGCGCGCGCCGAAAGCATGGACATGACGTCCACCAAGACGTTGCACCAAGGGAATCATGTATGCGAGGGTCTTACCTGAACCTGTGCGAGCCATGCCGACGAGGTCGCGTGGGGGAGTGGCAAGAAGGGAAGGTATAGTTGCACGCTGGATTGGAGTTGGCGTACGATATCCCTGAAGAGTCAGCGCACGCAGTAGGGACGGGTGGATACCTATGAGGGGTAAGTATAGTAAAGTTGAGGAGTAGTAGTACTGGTACCGACCCATGCTTTGAAAACTACCGCCGCCAATGTCGCTCTTTCCATTGCTTTTGCCCTTAATTTTTTTGAGTAGGTCCGTGCCGCCCTTGACGTTCCTCTTGACGATGGCGTCGTGAATGAATTCATCGAGCTCCTCCTCGTCTTCGCTGGGATCCAATGCGGGTCGTGTACCGGTGAGTGCCACGGCGATGTCGATATCGTCGCCATCGTCTAGGTCGTCGGCGGATCTGTTCCGTTTGAGGGAGTGCATTGGCGATGCACCGGTAAATTGAGTAGCGGTGTAGTGTTCCGATGGTGGTGGACTTTCGGGTAGCCGTGACCCGGACTTAGTCAATTCGTAAAGTCACTGCGATCCACTTGGCAGTGCTTCCAAGTATAAAGTGTGCGTCTTCGGAGTCCC
>JBBPMD010000435.1:0-23537 GCA_038090095.1 Zangia roseola
CCATTCCAGGGCCATGAAAGTCCGGTCACATCTGTTGCCTATTCACCTGATGAGAACAAGATTGTCTCTGGCTCAGAGGACAGGACCATCAGGATCTGGGATGCAGCCACTGGCCAGTCCATAGCAGGTCCATTCCAAGGGCACAGCTCTTTTGTCAACTCTGTTGCTTTTTCCCCTGATGGTAATCACATCACCTCTGTATCTGATGACCATTCTATCAAAGTATGGAATACACAACAACTTATATCCTTTGGTAATTGTAGTTTCTATGAAGATGATGGCTGGATTTTTTGTAATGATCTTTGCTATGGCTGGATTGCTCCCTGGTCCAGAAATGATTTTTATCTTCCCCCTCTTTCTTTGGTCATATCTCACCATAGGACATACCAGGTTCACATTGATGATTCTACAACTGGACACTCATGGATTACTTGTTGGAAGCCATAGTTCCTCTCAATATCATGCTCATCTTTCGGTCAATTGTTTGCTTGGTCACACTTACTGTATCCAATGTGTCTGAAGATGTAGTGAGTGTAATCTCATTTGGTACAAGACAAGATTCAATCTATGCTGCAGTGCTTCGAAGCTAGACTAAGAGAACAAGGTAATGATGCAGGTAAACATGAAATACAGACATAGCATTATGAACTCACTGGACCATTATTTTTGGTTGATGCCTGGATATTGCAAGGTTGGATCCAAAGCACATGTTAGACTGCACATGATTGAGAGGTGTGTAGTCTGATCAGAATAGTCGTCGTCGCACGCAACGTATTGGGGGATGTCCAGCGATGGAACAAGAGATGAGCACGACCAAATGGCGTGGCCCCCCGAATCAATATGGAGGCCTGACATTCCCCAGCCTCGGCTGACACCCGATTCACGATGCCCAGAGCGCACGCGACAAAATAGAACCTTATCTGATGCAGTCGAGCTAATGTGGGTGAGTTGTCAACCTTGACACCTCGATTATTTTTTCAAGCAGAGACGGCTCCAAAAGGGAGATGGGGGAGCTGTTCTGCCAGTGGTCTCATCCTGGCCAAGGTGGCGAAGACGGCCCGGGGTGTACCGCCGGCAGACGTCGTGATGAAGCGACGTGCGGTGACATCGTGTACTTGTCCCTTTCTGTAGAGGCCGTTCGCAACGTGGATTGGCCCGCCGCCGCCGCTTCACTATCGTATTCGTAGAGATGACTGAGCAACACCTGGGATTTAAAAAAAAACAGCAGGAAAAGAAACCGCGCATGATGAACCAGGGGTCACCGCGGGGGCTTGGCGATTTCGATCGGGATCTACAAGAGACATCGGCGGAACGCCTGCCGACCTCATCCAATTGACACACTTGCCACCGGTATGAGTCTCTTGGACGTCCTACATGTTTCGGTCAGATGAATCAAGTAAACAAACATCTGCCACGTTATGATCATGCATCGTACCCGAACAGCTGAGACCAGCTACCATCATGATCCGTTCTCAGTTGCCGTGCATTGACGAACCGATATACATGGTCACGACAAGAAAGAAACGGTTTGCAGATAATGTGGCAACATAATACAGGCCATCCTGTTGAATGGCCACACAAAACAATTCGTGTCTGCTGATTATATGCGCAAGGCACGAATGTCCTCGATTCAAGTTCATCCTTACTGGACGTAGAACCATTCGCTATACGCGCTCCCAACGTAGACGTTGTTTTTGATACATCCCACTTGGAAAGAGGTTCAGGTAGGGTAAATCTCGCGCGCGATGGATAGACTCACGAACGACCCTGTAATTGCCGCCGGGGCTGACCCCAGAAGGTACTTGGATCTCATAAACACTCTGCTTAAGCGGGAAATAATCGTATGCCATTGGAATCACTAAAAACTCGTTCAACGACGATGCTATGTGGAACCAGGTGAGAGACGCACTCAAATCATCGCCGGAGTTCCGGGTGAGGTACAACATGGCTCTGGCCGAGTCCAAGTCGGAGGGGACGGTATTCCTGTCAATGATTCAGAAGCGGATTATACTAGTACAAGAATGCATCGACATACCATTTGACGAGATACACCGAACTCACATTCCACACGGTGTCTGGAGTAGGGTCACTCAGTTTTGGGAGCGGAACTTTCTGGGCCAGAGAAAGTTGCACGGTGGCCAGTGCAAGTAAGGAAATGAAATACTTAGAGATCATGGTAGGATTGAGAGTCAATGAAAAAGGTTCAAAAGTGCTGAAGAATACGGAAGGAAGGGGTACATATTTATACCTCGATAAGGCTACGAGTATAGTACGCCAAACGTTACCCGGACCTAGAAACAGGGTGCGGTGGGTCTCGCATGATCTGCTGCCCAGACTATCGCTGAGCTTCCCACGGTCTCTTTCCGGGGGGGAAAGATAGTGCGGACGAGACATTAGCAGTTGACGTTGAGGCATGAATTCCGCGCGAATCCTTCAAGGAGATAAATAGCATGTTGTTTGTGTGTTCATTCCTGCGAGGCCTTCAGCTCAGGAGACTTTGATTGATAACAGTGAAAGGATTACTTTAAATGCCACGGCCTTGTTCTATACCGCTGGTCGGAAAGCCAACGCAGGGTATGACACAATTTGGCCAATATTAATCTGACGGTGTCCTGCCACGTTTCTTTATTATTATTTTTGCCGGGATGCGGCGAAACGAGGGAAGAAACAAACCTAGAAAAAAAAAGAATTCGATGAACGAACGTTGGTGTTGGCATAATCAAGTTCAGACGGCGTAGCTATGAGGTATCAACATAACGTTCTCACCTCGGTGCCTTGATTGTCCAATGCATGTGGTCAGAACAAGGTATTTCCAATACGACGAAATTCTTGTTAGATGAATTCTCATCTGTGCCCACGCAAACCATTTGTCCTGCAAAGGCCTGTAGACTCTCTACTCGTCCTTCGAATTCAATGGTGGATAAGTCACTGAACGAAAGTACCTTGGGTGTGGGCAAGGTGTGGGGCAAGTTTGCTCACTCAGAAGCGCGAAAATAGGCTCGCCGGAAGTCGATATTGGTAGGAACTTGAAACTGGACTTGACCATGCGAAATCGGGGCATTTGAGGTCAGCGTAGCTACGAGCTTGCTCACAGGGCCTCTTTAAACAGGGAGGTATGTCCAATCGATCGGGAGGGTACGTTACTGTATCCCTGTAAAGAAGGCAACATGGAGGTGATACAAGTAAGGAGGATATTATCGTCAAGTTGGAAGAGAAGGAAGCACTTTACGGCACTTTCCCAGTGGTACCATGGTGCCGTACATTTATGTAATTATACCTCGCTTTTGTAAGATGGACGGATTTTGAACTTCGGGCTACGGGTGTTCATAATTATAAGGCTTTGGAGACAGCTGCTGTCGCAATATGTGGCATCTTCTATACAAAAACGAACAGAACAGCGGACGCATGTGACTAAAACAAAGGCAGGTTGTCAATCCAGTTCTAACACCGTGCCCCGCTGTACACTTCCCCAGCCTTCCGACAAACGTGATCAGCATTCAATTTACAGCGCCTCACGCAGGACCGTGCGAGAAAAGGGGAGTGTCAACTCACCAACAAGCCGCCAATGCTTCTCGATTCGCCGTGACAACGCTACCTTTTCGCCCACCTCAGTACACGCAGGGGAGGTGAGCTGGATCTTGGCAAGATCGCCCTTGACGCTCAGAACACGTCCCCCCGTCGAGGTCGAGCCAATATTGATCAGCAACAGCTCGTTCTTTGTCAACTTGGACACTTTGGTTTGTTTTTTGTCTTCTGTCCGCACACCGAGGAGCCGGCGGAGTAAGAAGAGACTTATTTCGAGTTCTGGCAGGACAGCTCAAAGGCACAGGACCACGTGAAGAGAAAGGAAGACAGACCTGTGTATACCTTTGGAAGCTTCCCGACCGCACCCAAGACCTGTCCTACCAACCGATCTGCACGGCAAAGTGTCGGGTCGATCTTAGTACCGACACCGATCAGACCACCAGGAACAGCAAAAGAGAGGTGATTGCTTTCCGCGTGCAACGAGACGATCTTGCTAAAAATCGGTTTGCATCTATTCCTTCCGGCACTGTCCTTAGTCACGATCCCTGGTCTAATTTCCACTTCTTGGCCAATATGGAGGACACCGGTGAGGATGGAACCACCGGCAACACCACCTTTCAGTTCGTCGACTTCCGCACCGGGTTTGTTGACGTCAAAGGAACGAATGACAATGAGGCGTGGGTCTGTGGTGAAATCGCGTACTGGAATGGGGATGCGTTTGACGATGTATTCGTTGACGGCGTCGATGTTGTATTTCAACTGAGCGGATATAGGTACGATGGGTGACGATTCCGCAACAGTGCCTAGATCGATCAGTCAGAGACGGGCGCTCGGTACAAAGGGATCCACACACCCTTTACGAATGCAGCGATGCTTTTTTGGTGTTCCAATGCCTGCGCCTCCTTGATCAGATCAACCTTGTTCTGGAGGATGATGATGTGCTCTAGTTTCATGATTTCTACGGCGGCCAAGTGTTCTGATGTTTGAGGTTGGGGACACGTTTCGTTGCCAGCAATCAGTAAGAGCGCGGCGTCCATGACTGCTGCACCGTTCAACATGGTAGCCATGAGAATGTCGTGTCCTGGACAGTCAACAAAAGAGACATGTCGGATGAGTTTCATGCGACCGCCACAGCCCGGTCGTTCGCAAGGCGGATTATCCTCCTTGTCAGAGCGATAGGATCGGTAACAACCCGGCCGTGGACAGGTTTCATTGTCGCATTTATAGATCTAACATAGGGTAGATAAGAGAAAACGAAAGAGTCGATAACAAAGCGGGAAAAAAATCGATCAACGAACCTTGGCGTTGGCATAACCAAGTTTGATAGTAATGTTCCGCACAAGTTCGTTTTTGAATCGAACGGTCATGACCCCCGAAATGGCTTTGACGACTGTCGATTTCCCGTGTGCGACATGCCCGATCGTACCTATGCAGGACATCAACAGAATGTTGGTCAATCTCATCATCCAAAGGATATAGGGCATCAATCGAGCCTACCCAAGTTGATCGTCGCCTTTGATTACCCACACGCGGTTCAAGTCACCTCTCTTCAAACGAAAACAGAGAGAAACGGGACATGCCTGTTTTGAGATGACCTCGGGCGACAAGGGTGTGAGTGTGGACGGATCGACGTCAATCTTGGGGACGTCCTCGACCTCGTCGTCAGACTCTTCCGATTCAGATTCGTCGTGGCGTTTTTGAAGTGTTTCTTGATCGGACATGGAGGTTTCTCTGTAAGAGCTCACTCGTGCACCCCAGTGACTTTGATCAGAACAAGACCTCCCACGGAGGGGTCGAGCATTGCGTAAGCCAATCAGTGCTGTTTGTCCATGTATTTCTTTTGATTTATCTAGTAAAATGCCACCTTCAACGTCTCACGTTTCTGAACTAGACGCTGTAAGCTGCTTGGCGTTTTTCCGGTTATCAAGGTATGTTTTGGGTATCTCTGCAGTTGTCACCGTTGGCCTCTTGAAGAACGTGCCAAGTAGATCAGATGGTGAAACTGTTGCTTGAAAGCAACACCATGCGCGTGTAGTCTCAGATCCGTATCAAGAAGGTTTGCAGGGCGATGGGATGAAATGATACAAGACGATACGTATTCGACTCGAATCAGCAGTTGAGGCAGGGTGGCTACTCGAGCACCACGGCAATTCTTAGATGAATCATCACATCGACCAGTCAATCCGATGATACTAGTGTGAAACGTGACAGGGGGCTGTGGACACCGTCCAGCTCCCACTCGTCTGTCTGCGAGCAAGTGTGAGCCAAGAGACGCACCGAGCTACAGTCTGGCTAATATACTGCTTACAGATTCTTCCGATGGCATACAGGCCCTCTTGCACAGCGCACAGTGGCGGTTGCACAAGGTAATTGGTGTCCCCAAATCAGACCTTTACACTTCGAGACCAAAGGACGTTGGGTCGTTCCCGCGATAGGGGTTAAAACACCCACATGGTACTGGTCTTTCTCGTGGTATTGACTTTGTTCCAAGCATTCCTTTTTTATTTATTTACCTTTTCTAAAATAAGCTTCTCCCGCGATTGCCAAGTGCTAATGCATGTAAAGGGCCACTGAGTATGACTGTCATGGCGAGTAGCTATTTTCCACTGGAAATTGCCCATATTTTGAACTTTCTTGGAGAAGGTGAGAGACTGCTCATTTCGCTCTAGGTCGCAACGCCTAAATCCCTCCCCATGCCAATGACGACACCAAATCCACGATGCAAAATTCCCAGGTCAAGTAAGCCCCAGTATATTCTTGTGTCGTTACCTCTCAGATTGATTGCGCACGCAAGATATGTATATCCGAAGTCGGATCCCAACGGTGAGAATTATCTGTGTGCCTGGCATCGGCCTGCGCGTACTTACCGCCTGAGGCCTTTTTGCATGGACACAGCTGCCCTCTCATTCTCGAGGATCGCGATCAACTCGCTGAGCGAAGTGTCCAGCTTGCCAACGCGTCCTCGAATAGGTGTAGGTTTCCTGTGACGGAGTTGAGGACAGTAACTGTTCCTGGTACTCTTGATGGTCCGGTAGCTCGAACAAAGAGTTTTCCTATCTGGAAAAAATCAAGAGTGAGAAAAAGGAGCTTCTAGGGATGGATTTGAGGTCTGAACCAGTTGCAGGCCCAGTGTTCCGAGTAGTCGTGACGGACCGTTCGGGACTCAAGGTTACCGTTGTCGCATCAATTTCATGTACCCTGACTATCGCAAGTAATACATCCGAAAACAGATTTGAGAACAATTCCATCGATCGTACAAAGCACGCAGTCGAGAATTGGCTAACATATCACAGATCATGGCAAGATGCGAAGAATGAATAAAAAGAAAAGAAGGCACCGCCTGATATAAATGTTGGATGACTCCATCATCTACGCAGCCGCTGAGAACGGTTATTTCCTGTGCAGAAAATTCCAAAATGCCGACGGGGGCGATGGAGCAATCGTGGCGTGATGGACTCGTCGTCATCACTTGAGGAAGGCTGAGTCTCGAGCTCCGGCCGCGGAAGGTGTTGCTTGTGCACAGGACGAGAGCGACGGGCAACCAAATCCAGCAAAGATCTCTTACGCCGCTTGACTTCTGTCACTTTAGGGGGGAATGCGTCGGGAGCTGAAACAACCCAACCAGTATTGTGTAGATGCAAGGAGTGCGCGGACTAGTGATACGTACGCGGCATGGAAGCTGCAATGTTGTTCAATGGCCATGGTGGCACCCGCAGCGGGACAGCTGCACTGGATGATCGTTCAAGCTGTGTCTTCCCTTGTGGCCGAGATCGCCTGTTGGGGTTTTTCATGAGGTCGGCTATGCCAAGCTGTGCATAAGGATCGTGATCGCGCCAAATGACCAGCTGGGTGCTGAGCGGAAACAGTAATCTCTCTACTCGTCCTACAGATTTAATAAATTTTAATCTGTGGATTATGTACTGGAAGGGCCCCTTGCCTTGAAGGTCGACCGGATATTGGTCCTGGTTCTGACGGACTATCAAAATGAGCATTTTAAAATATGCTGATTTGTATGGCTGGTATTTGGGTGGGCATGAGGTAAACAGATGGAGTTTCACGCCCGCTTGGTTGAGCGTTGTTCGGGCTACCTACGGTGGCGGATTAGACTATGCACGCCACCCTAATAGCGGGAGAAAATTTATACCTCCATCATTGCAAGTAACTGTGAACCGTATGAATTCAGAATATGGGGCAAGTGTGCGAGGAATTGCCCACCTTTCTGCCGTGGCGTGGCATGTCAGTGTCGGACAACCGCTCGTTATAGCGACAAAGGTCTTCCGACGCCTCTAGAAAGTTGCGTAGGGAAGAGAGGCGACGAGCAATATCGATCGCGAATTTCTGTAGAGACATGGGTACAGATAACTGAGAGTTCCTTTCCATGATGAGAAATAAATGTCCTTCAAGTTGAGAACAGAGAAGGAAGATAATGAAGGGTTTATCAGAGCGAAGAGGGGGGAGAAATGAAAGGGGGAGGTATATGTACTAATTGTGGCACAGCGCAGGATTGGAGGCACGAAGGGTTGCATAAGTGCGGCGGGACATTCCGAGAAAGTCTGTCGATGTGCAACACTTGCAGATGCCGCATCAACCTGTGCTGCCTATTATTGGCTGTTATTGTTGGTCCGAATCATGGTCTAGTTGTCCGCCATTTAATCTGGGATTCAAGGTCCTGGGATGATATCGTCAAGCGCGGAGTGATTCCGGCTTCTAGCACAATGACCCGTGGGAACGCTGTGTCTTTGCTAATTATGTAATTTGCTAATCGCAAACAACGCGTCTATCACGAGGACCACCACGATGGAGTCCAACACGCACAGACTGCACGCTCAACACCAGAAACAGCGCCAGATCAGAGACAAAATAAAACACCTTCAGGCCCAGCTCGTAGACATTCCTGACGATACTCCCGTTCTCCATTCTCCAAAGCGAAAGAAGCGCGATGCTACACTCCTCGCGCCAGCAACCCCCTCTCCGAGTGAGCCGGATCCTTGTTTCAGAGCCGTTCATTAACAGACCCGTGGACAGGGAAGAAAAGGAGGACCGAGCACGCTGCCCGTCCGGCGGATGGTTGTTCATCCACCTTGCGCCGTCCGCGGCAGGACAGCGCGCGCTCGGTTGGCAAACTTGGCTCCGTGACACATCACGCAAAACCAGCATCCTCCAACGTGCTTCATAATCTCGGTGCTCTCCGTCATGGACCCACTCGCTCCGAACCAAACCCCGTTGTACGCTCGTCCGACCTCGCCGACAAACACAGGCCAAAGCTACCCGAGCCTTGCGCGTTGCAGGAACGTGATGTGGATGTATCCATTCCATCCACATCACAGTCAGTACCGCAGAGAGACGAGAACCTGGCAGTAATTGATGACCTCGAGATTGGCCCTGCGGATCATAAGCCACCCCCTAACGACCCCTTGTTTGAGTGCCTGGAACCAAACTCTGGCATTCACCTTTTGTAAGTTCTTCTCCACGATTCTATTCATTTCTCCCGTCACCGCTGCTAATTAAATAAATAATTGATATAATTGATATAATGTTAGGTCTCGATCTCTCTCACACGAGGACCTGCAAGAGTATCTCCGCGGGCGATATTACCTTTCTCCATCGCGTCTTTACTCCTGCATACGACTCCTTCCAAATAAATCTGGGTATGATATTCCCGTGGAAGGTGATTGGGTAACCATCGCCGTAGTCGCGGAGAGAGGACCTATCAAACACACTCGGGCACCAGTGGATATCACTCCCGGAGATGATGGTCGTGCGTCGGGTGATGAAACCGGATCAAAAATCACAGCTGCGCGTAAGGCGTCCGACAAGAATGGCCACAAGGGTCCGCCGAAACCGCACGGGAAAAAGTACGTGAGCATGAAACTGATTGACTTTGGGGCTCGTTCTCGGTCCTCTGCATCGGCAACAAAGTCTATGATTAGAGGAGACGCGTTTTTGACGCTGTTGCTCTTCGAGTCTGATGGGTTCGACAAACTTACCGGAGAGGATGGGAGCGTGAAAAAGATTTATCAAGGTGGAAGTAAAGGCGCGTTCGAGGCCATGTCCAAGCTCAAGGAAGGAGACGTCGTGGCTCTTCTGAACCCAAAGGTGCTGAAACCTCTACAGGTTGGTGTTTCATCTCCTTTTAATATCCTTTCATTGATCCTTCCTAGCGAAATGACAACACACCTCATCCTGTGGATAACATCCTCGCGGTCACTCCAGAATCTGCAACCTCCGTAGCGATCATCGGACGTGCTCGCGACCTCGGCATGTGTAAAGTAACAAAAAAGGATGGTAAAATTTGTGGAAGTTGGACTGACAAGAGGGTGAGCGACGTCTGTGATTGGCATTTGACCAACGCAGTCCAAAGACAGCGGGCCGGCAGAGCAGAATTTTCAGCTGGGTTCGTTGGGGCACTTCCCTAGATTGTTCAAGTGTCCGAATACTGACTTATTTTCCAGTACATCGGGTATGACAACGACGTCTGCGCGCAAACGTAAGCTTGAATATGACCCCTCACGTCAGTGGGGTCTTCAACCTGAGCCGACCGCACCTGGTTCGGTGTACATCGTCTCAGGACATGTCGTTGGTAGCGCCAATATGGAAATGTTTACGTCTGAGAAATTGGGGAGGGAGGCGCAGGAAAGGGCGAAACGAAGGCTCGGACAGGATGCTGACAAGGAACTGAAATCACTCCTCGATAGGGACAAGCAAGGGATGAGAGCCGTCACGAAGGCTAGGGAGGTTGCGACGAAGATGCTGAAGGCGCCCGAGGATGGGAAAGGAAGGAACAAGGGAAAGGCAGGGAAGATGAACAAGGGAAAGGGAAAGGCAGTGGCAGGCGACGACGAGAACGATGAAGCAGCGTCCGCATCAGGGAGCGCACAAATACTGGTAAAATCAGCATATTCTGCCAACTTCATCAAGCATCTTGGGTTTGACCCTGCCGCGACAGCGGGTCGGACGCGTGTAGAGGACCCTTCCATTCAGAAAAAGGTACGCTTCTTTGTCATATCCTTGCAAGTGTCTTGTTTCGCAACATTGGTCCCTTCTCCTTTCGTCTCTGCTGTAGCTGGAAACGCTGGCGGCTCTCCAAGAATCGAGAAAGGATATCAACCTCGCTCGAAGGCCGGGAACAAAGATACGGTCTGGCGTGTCTGTGCCCGCGTTCATGCTTGAGGACGGTTCAGATGCTGAAGTCGATGCCGAGGGATGCGACTCTGACCTGGAAGTCGTATCGGGTGAGCTTGAAGAGGTGATGGTTGATCTAGATGACAGTAGCGATGTTCAATGATATGTAGGGTGATACGTATACCCATTTGTTTATTCATCTATCCTCACGAGTTTGTGGCACGCGTGATGCTAGTGACTTTTTTGCGGTTCCCGCACGTACGGTTACTCTTGTTGTCTGGATCTCATGTCCAAGTCGCCAGTCACCGGCCACTCAGACACTCCCTATTTCTATCGTGGCCAGCCAAAAGCCAGGCGGGGGGTGAAGGCGTTTCTTGATTACACTTGGATCAAACGAGTCCGAATCATTTGTCGGGGGCAACTTCAAGATCTGTGCTCCGATCAATGGCTGACGCATTTTATATGTCACATTACTATGTGGTTTTATGAACAGTTCGGTGTGCCCGACATTTTCGGCGCCTCGCCCTTGAACGAGCCAACCTAACATCTCGACAACTTCCAAGCCTTCGTTTGGATAAGCCATCCGTGTCAGTGCTTCTTGGCATCCTGGATGGTGACGTCGCGTCCGGACATCAGTGACGGTAAAGAAAAATAGCAAGTTGAGACTCACATCACCCTCGAAATCGCGTTCCGAAAGTAACCGTCCGTCAAGAAGGTGGCCCATGTGGGTGGGTGCAAAGCGCATTCCTTTCCTGCGAAGCGCCATCAACGCCCTCACGGAATTCAAGGGCGTATTCTGGAACGTATACACGCTCTTCAAGTGTGCCGGTCGATTATTCGGTGCAATGAACCCGTCGCTTTCTACAATGATGTTTTCTTCGTCTTTCAGGTCCCTCGCATATACGCACAGGAAACGACACAGCCGAATATAAGTCTCGTAGTCCTTCAAGTACAGCTGTCCAGCAAACACGTTCAGCTGATCGATAAGCTGCGAGGGAGGTACCGATGCCGGCATTAGGACAGGGGGGATGCTATATAGTGCAAGGTCGTCGCACGGTTTCATCGACTTGCTGACGCGAGGTGTGTACACATGGAGGCGGACCTTGCCACTGGATCTGATCTTCGACATCAACTGCTCGACTTCGAAAGGGCTGAATATAACGAGTGCGTCACGGTTAGCTCTTTCCCCGGATACAATCCACTGCACAGGGCGTAAGGGGTCGTCCAGAAGTCTGGTCGACCTCATGGTCTTCTCAAAGTCCACCGTGACCAATAGGTTCGTGCTCCAGATGTGTACCTCGTCGGCGGCTGCCTCGGTCGCAGCGAGAGCCTTGAAAGCTGGTTGGAATGCTCGGCTATTTAAAGGGATGATGCCTGTCTCGACGAAAGCAACGACGTCTGGATGGCGTGAATGGGTGGCCGGTGGTACCTTTGGAGGGCGTTCCACTTGTCGTTCACGTTCAACTTCATGAATCACCTCGCGCTCCTGTTCTTCATCCATGCTCACATCGCGAAGCGTCGATACCCCAAGCTCGGTGCAACGTTCACGAATGCTCGAATTGGCCAGCCAGGTAGAACTCGAACTGTGGGGCGCATAGAGCTCCTCCAACCTCTTCGCCTCCGGCTGCAACCAGTTGTCCGCCAGTTCCTCCGACGTCATTTCATCCCTACAGAAGCGGATCCAAACGGAATATCGAGAAGCATGGTCGGTACCTTGTTGGGCCCAATGAGGTACCCGATGCTGAATATCGTCGCAGGTTTCGTGAATTGTCCAGAGCAGGATGTCCACGGTGTCGATGCTGTCCCGGGAATCTTTCCTTGCCACAGAGCGGATACGCCGCTCAACCTCGAGGGGTGCGAAAAACTTGACGGAATGGCCGTGACCGAGCTTCCGCATCCGCATGCAGCCTACAAGTGATAATCAGTCAGATTTGTGGACGAAACTGGCTTAGACTGTGCATACCTTGAGCCAATCGATCTTTAGTCACTTTGGGGCCTAGCGTTACCGCGGCACGGAATCCGGTAGGAAATTTGATGTTGGTACCACGCGAATGAGCATCGTCCAGGTAGACGATGCACTGATCCAACTGTTGCGCAAACGGTGATGACAGCAGTGGCTGCATCCTTCCATCCCGCGTGAGCACTGTTAACTCGTCATCCTGGTTGAAATAAATGGCAGCAGCGACGTGAGCGCTGACATCTAGCCAGGCTCTGGCCAGCTCAAGGTTTTCGAGCTCGAGCATTTGGGCACCGACATCCAAAAGAACGCGGATCTCGGGCTTCTGGTCAGCCAAGACCTTGAGGAATTCACAGGTGCTTCGTCGCTCGCCGTTCTCGTGGGTCATACACATATAGTGGTTGTTCTCCGGCTGCAGGAGGTAGGATAGTACTTTCGCATTTGTTCCTAGTTGGTGATCGGGGTCGCGTTGGGTGATAGTCAGAGGTAATAGGTATTGTCCGTCATTTGTTCCCGAGAATCCTGGGATATGGTTGAGCCAACTGGCCCAGGTGAAAAACTCATTTAACCGACGCACCAGTCAGAAGGCGTTCTTTCTTTTCAGCGAGATCCCAACCGGAACACGATAACTTTGAAGGAAACTCTTTTGCTTCTTTCGGGAACACCACATTCGAAAGGTAGAAATCAACCGCTGCTCGATTCTGCGAAAACAGAGGAAAGAGATGTTCTTTCCATTGCTCCGATGACCTAATGTTGACGCCACTAATATTACGCAAGCACTCGGGCACGTTGCAGTCTTGAACCCAGAGGTCGTAATCCAGTGATGGGTCGTCTTGCTTGAACAAAATTTCAAATGAAAGCATCAACTGCTCTCTCGTGAGGCCACCGTAGTAGTAAGATAGGCAGGTGAGGATAATGGCGATATCGGGATGTCCAAACTCGGCCCTCTGAGCAGGAACGTCCTTTGCCCTATACGGAACTGCTAGCATCGTACGAGTTGGAGCAAGACCATAATCCACCCGCCACCGTCGCTCCCTGAATGCAAACAAAAGGATGCCAGTTGCCAAGAGGCCACGCAGCAGTAAAAGACCACTCCACAGATGCGATTGATGGGAGCAGTGGTCCTTGATCAACTGGACAACTCCGGGGAGGACGACATCGCACGATATAAAGTTTTGAATGGCTTGCCGCATCTCCGAGCGGAGCTGTCCAAGGTTGAGGTTTGAAAGGTGACCGTCCATGATGTCTTGCACAATCAATGAAATCAACTTTTCACCAGCATTTTGCTCCAAGATACGGAGCTGAGCGAACGATCCAGATCGACCATGCTGATACTCCACTCCGAGAGGGAAAAGCGTTTGAAGTGAACACGCATGCCTACTCACGAGGCTGAGAACTTGTTGGGTGGTGGTCCATCGCTCGGGGTGGCCCTCCATATGTTTTTGGTGACCGATGGTATAAACCAACTGGTAGCGAACGTGCAGGATTTCATCGCTCTCGTCCAAAACATCTCGCGAGCGAGAGTGGAGCCACTTCTGTAACTCCAGGAGCGGAATGGCCTCGAGACAGTCTTCTCCCTGCGGTAGCTGCTTCTCTACGCTTACCAGCTTGAGTGACAGAACGTGCTCCGGCTGTACAACCATGATCCCGCGCTCCTTCATACATGCCAACATGAGCGTACGAAGAGCGGTGACCTTTTGACAATCAAGCTCAAGGGAGCGAGAGAATGGGAGGTGATAAACACGCCTGTTGGTGAGTCTTCCAAGGCGATCAATGAGAACCTGAAACATCTGTGTCGTCAGAGCTTTTGGAGCAATGACGCGAACGAGTTGATCGCCATCGGCAAGGTCGGCGACAACAATCGGCACGATCACGGATGATTTTCCCTCGCCCATGTTGAGTTGCATGACCGTGTTCTCGCCCGAACTTGGCGATATCATTTCATTGGCCACTTCAGCCTGGACACGGCGAACAAAGAAGTTGCCCTGGAGCTGTTACAGACATTATAGCAGTCGGTGTTAGCGTGTATACCTGTCTAAGACACAAAAAACCCACCTGAATAAGTAACCAGTCTGGATGTGCTTCGGCGTCCCAACCATCGCAACCCTCGTTTTGAAGCTCACTGCGGAAATCTTCGGGAAGATTATCCAAGCGAAGTCGAAGTAATCTTCGAGAACGCTGGAGCTCCAGGATAAGCAACGCCAATCGAATCAGATATCTCTTCCAGTCGTCTGGTAATTTGTTTGGTGAGTTGGACGCGAGGGATCGAAGAAGGGAATCTGTGGTGATGCGCGGCCATTGACCAGCGTGTTCCAGAATTTGTTCACTGCGGCTGCTCGGACCTAGATGTTGCGTAAGATGGTGCAGGGCCTTGGTGCAGTTGTCCCTGCATTGAATGTAGTGTGCCTCCAGCGCGTCAACATCTGGTAACTCCATCGAGCCACGGCCTGCAAGGGGCGTGTCATTTTCAAAGCATTCGGCGCTACGTCGGAGAGCAGATACGTATCGACGCTGGAACGGATTTTCCGCCTTTGATTCCGCATTCAAAATGAGTCGGTGAAATGGGACGGAACCGGAGTGTGAGGTATTTCCAGCTTCTCCCGCATACGGAAGCAATTTGTCATGCACTCGTAACGGCGGGGCAGCCCTGGAGAATAACTGGTCCATGGTCACGGTGAGAATCCATGGCATGGAAGAGGGGACGTTTTGGGAAGGTTCGAATGAGTACTGAACTGTGGATGGAATAGCTAGCTTGAGGGTGGGCATCGCTCAGGATCTTCTGGACGCGGGTGAAGTGTTCTTTAATTTTGAGGTTGCGGTAACATGCGGAGAAATAGTTCTGGACGTCGGATGCGAAATCCGCCACATCATACAGAGCACTATTGAGTGAACAATGTGGAGCCGTCTCGCATGGCCAGGGGTAAAGCAATTTGTTGACGGTTGCCGTAGTGTCCGAGTCTAGTCTGGCTTCATAGGCTCGCCATTGACGTCGTCTGAGGTCAGAGAGATCCTCGTCCCTTCTGGCAGGTTCAGAGCTCTCCGGACTATCTTCGAAGCCGCGAGCACAACTGAAAACATAATTCCCCAGAGTGTCCCGTGATGGACAGTAACCGAATGAGAGATCATAAGAATCATAGTGTGGGGGAGACTCGAGACGGATTTTCAGATGAGACGCAAAAGTTACGAAAACGGGAACGAGATCGCCATGTTCCGGCAAAGAGTACGCCATGGCGGGGAGCGAGAAAAGCATTTGCCACCACTTTGCTTCTTCGTCCTTTCGCAGCAGATTGTATGTCATGAGCCATATCGATGGAAGATTGGGGTTCAACCACGATCTCTCGTAGCGGAGAGATGAAGCGGCGTTACCGGACACACTCTTCTTCCATGATTCCACCTCGTTCAGGATATCGAAGTGTGTCCCGCTGGCGGTCCGGTGGTGAATGGTCATCGCCGCAGTATAAGCACGGTATTCGCCGGAGTCGCCCACCACTCGATCCCTAGCTACATATGCGAGATCGAAATCTGGTTCGGGAGGCGGCGGCTGCCCAGCGAACTCGAACGGAAACAGATATCCCGCTCGTCGTGCGCTCCGACGCAGTAGGTGATCTTCTCGAGATGGAAAGGTCAGAAACGAAGGACTGGGTTGACTCTCCTGGAATAACTGGAGTCTTTTGTAGTGTTCCTTGATTTCTTCCGCAATAGTGAACAGTTCGTGATGTTGGGAATTCGTCGGAAGATTGAGCCACTGCACTTTCTGCATACACTTGAGATGCTCGGGGTACCAGGTTCTGGAAGGACACATGGATGCGGTCAACCCCAGTAGCTCTGCGTCACGAGAGCTGAACCTCATGATTGACCAGCAACCGGCCGACCGTAGTATGGACAGCGCTTCCTCTGTACCAGATCTACCTGTAAGTGGATCTGTGCCACACCCGCTAGTCAAAGCGTGCAGGTAAGCACAATACAACTTGTCCGTCAAGCTTCCGTTTCCAGTCAAGCAACCCAGGTCGGTATCAGGAGTATATGTCTGGTAGGAGATAGACCGAAGAGCGGAGCCACCGGTGTCGACGTTGACACAAACGTGATGGTCGACCTTCCAGAATGAAATCGTGCCTTCAGGAATCAAGACACAACGAGGGACAAGGTCGATGGGATTGATATCCCTGGACTTTGGACGAAGCACAAGCTGATTCATCAAACCGAACATGGTTCCAGCAGATTGGTTCTCGTCGTAAACCATGCCACGGATGCTACGACATAGAAGGTCACCATCCTCGTCGACGTGAAAGAACAGGCTATAGCGGGGTAAAACCACGCAGAGTTGCAATGGTGCGTTATTGGAGTCGGCCACCGGCGCTGATACGCTGACAAGAAGATTCTGTGGTGTATCAAGAGGCTCCAACAGATTCGAAACCATATTCCAGGATCGGCTGCGGATATCTGCGAGGCATTCATCGCCTCTGTACGCCCGATATTGTCCACGTATACAACCTATCCTCCAGTTTCCCTGCGATGATTTCCAAAGGCTACCAAGAGGGCGGATCTCCATGATGGACGACGATAGGTTCAACCAGTGAGCATGGCCCTCAAGCAACACATCCGGCAAGTCTCCGTTCAATTTCTCTCTAGGAATGAGCTCCATGATTTCAGAGTGTTCGGCGGTCTCTCCCATTCGTTTCGCTTGTATCACGAGATCAGAATCATTTCTTCTAAGCGAAAAGTACACCTGTGTATACCATCTGAGTCTAGTTGTATCACATGCCTCAGAGCGCGCGCTTACCTGGTGACCAGAAATCATGCCTCTCGTTGAGTAATCCATACCGGGGATATCAGCAGGTATGATGTCAAGTACTTGCTATGTGACGGGTCAGTAGCCTACATTGTACCAAGGACGGTGCGACGCACCTCTCCAAACAATTGGTTGTAGAGGGGATGACACAAAATTTCTCTTGGGAGTCGACCGAGCGGTTTCCCGGCCACCAAAAGTGATCCATCGAGCAGATTAAAATGGATCCGCTGAGAGGACTGCGCGGTTGTGGCCGCGGTCATGCAAGAGAACCAGCGTGCATTGGCTCCCTGTAATGGGCTCCACTTTGAACATGGACGGTAGTCGGACCAAATCCGCTTCATCGCACAGTCAATGCCTTCATCACTTGAATCACCCTCGATAACGCTGCTCAGCACATCTTCGAGAGCAAGGGAGAGACGTCGATCTCGATCAAGGAGTAACTTCGAGTGAGTGGGAAGGCGATTGACGTTGGTGGGAGTATGGTCGCGGATTAATGCAGCGGAAAAAAGGAGCATGTCGACGTCTTCCGGGAAACGAAGCACGTCTTGGAACATGGAAGGGTCAACGTCGAACGTGCTTCGACAAATTGCGGCGGTATCCCTCAAGTACCCACGGGACTCCTCATCCCCCGGCGTCTTTGTGAGTTTGGCAGATAGTTCCTTCACCCAGGAGAACACTCTGCCACGCACGGTGCGAAGTAGCCCGAGCACCTTCAGGGAGAGGACTTCATCAGGGCTGGACGCAAGTAGTCGGCGGAGCAAAAAGGACATAGTATCCATTGTTACCGCTTCCAGCCAGTTAGCTTCGACATCCTGGACGAGATTCTCAAGCTCTCCCAGAAGGGCAAAGCCAAACGAGGGCTCTTGGAGCTCCCGGTGCCACGTCCATCTCTCATCGACATACGGCCCAACCTGTGAGACTGCTTGAGCGAGAAGGAAATGGACTTCGTGACGACGGAAATTCATTGATCGGCCTCGAAGCTCTCGTATGATGCTGAGCCATTGAAGAACGCCACCACTGCGAAGGTGTCCGAACGCAAGGAATTCATGTATGGAAAGGTCCTCGTGGCAGTCGGCTTGATTTGCGACGACTGCGTTCGACGTGTGGGAGGTACTGTTGACGTAATTTTGCAAATTCTCGTATGGTCCGCTTGGCAGCTTGTACGTACAGTATCCTCCGACATCGACATGACTCAGCGCATCTGAGATAGGAATACGAGCATGGCAATCGAACCCATAGCATGACAACCCGTTGTTAACGCAGACCTCACCCTGCGTGACGGGGATGGTTCTTGTCTTGTAATGGGTGGCGACAACAGGTTTTGTATCGGAAGCGAGTGTGATCCGTGACCTCGGGTGCCGCTGAAGATACGGCTGGAGCGCGGCATAGTCAAAGAGTTCGATATAGGGAGATGTCCGTACAACGGAGGGTGAACACAGGTCAACCAATAGGTGGAATGTAGCGCTGCGCCACATGTTGAAAGAGACTGGGCAATCTAATTCGAAAACGACAGCCTCTGCCTGGAGCTGGTCAACAGGTAACGGCCATTCATGGACATCGATTGCCAGTTTTTGTTGCTCGAGACGGCATTTCTGACAACATCTGTCATGAAATCTGTGACCATACCGATTGACGTCAAATTCGTGATCAAGCCTGGCCGCTTGTTGCTGAAGATCGGCATAGCGAGATTTTAGCCTTTCGAGTTCGGCAAACTTTTCGCGGTCTTGTTTCTCTGCTGCTTTCTCGATCCGTCCCTTTAGACCTTGAAGGTGCGAAGGTCCTTGATAGAAGCGTATGGCGAAAGCGTCTGCAGCAGGAGGAGAGAACACCGACCATCCATCATGTGACTCGGAGTGGCGATGAGAGAGATATTTGTACACTTGACGAAGACGATCAAGGCTGGCGGCCTTGCAAAGTAGCAGATCTTCTAGAAAACGTGTTGGAACCTCCGGAGAGTAGTCCGCGAGCATCGGGATCTCCCTGATGGCTAATTTGTCGAGCGCAACCCACAACTCGATCGTCGTCAAGAACATGATCGACAGGAGCTCCGGGTTGTTCTCGTACGTCTTCACAGCTCTCGACGAATATTTTTCTGCCAAGACCTCAAGCTTCACGCAGGCTTCGTCGTTGTGTTTGACCCGATTAACCCAACTGTCAATACCCTGCTCGACCGCCCACTCGACGTCGTACAGCGTAACATAGGGTTCGCTGCTATATGCCTCCTCGAAAAAGCTCCCGTCGGAAGATAGAAAGTCATCGAGTGTACCTCGACAACGATGGCCGGGTGCAAAGCCTACACTGGTCGAATCGATGCTGCGAGAAGCGAGAGCGTTCTGAATATAGTCGCCACCGCTGGAGAGCGAGAGCTGAGTGTCAAGGGTAAGATCAAGTTGGGAAGGGTTCCAGGAAGGGGATATGCGTTGAGCGACTTGCACTGATTCCCATCTCTGGTTCAAGATTGATCGAAGGGATGTGCAAGTCCGCAAAACAGTCCTCGAAAGCCAGTCGGGCGCGGAAGAACCAAGCTTCCTTAATCGTCGACTGATCTTGGAGGACATGAATTGGATGAGATCGTTGGGGAGATGGGCCGTGATCTTTTTCTCCGCAAGGTGACACATGAAGAACAGCATGAACGATTTGTAGGTATTATATCCAAGGCTAGGCTCGGACCGATCCAGCGATGTTTGTATGGCAACTCGAATAAGAAGCCAGAGCGACGAACGTCGCCACGGCAGCTCCGAGTTGTTCCACATAACATCGTCGCCGATACGTTTGCTGATGCGAACGATCTCGGCAGGACGGCCGACACTCCTCATGATGCCAGTAAGCAACTCGGTGATATAGCGGGGATGGGTGGTGTCTCGGGTCTCGACAAGGGTGGACTGTGCCTTGCGAGTGGTTGCAGCAGCGTCGAGGATGTCTTCATTCATATGAGCGAGGAAGTTGCCGAGTTCAGAAAGAAAGTTGTTGTCATCAAATACGTTGTTTGGGATCTCGATGGCGGGCCCGGGATAAGAACAAATGAGCTTGCCCTGCGTAGTCATAACATCTTGTGTCTTGGGTGACACTTCAAATGACTCGAAAACGGTGGCATGTTTCTGCCTTCTGAAGATGACACCCGCATTCTGGGATCGGATCAGAAATGCAAGGACATCTGCGTATCGTGAGCTTCCGAGATACGCCACACACTCGAGCGCTCACCTCCGACATCCATGCTTTTCAACAGCGAAGTAATCTGGGACAGGTCCAGGCTTGGAGAGTGCATAATGGCCTGTAGACTTGCGAGCATTCGTGAAATGTTACTAGGCCATTGAAATACACCTCTTTGGCTGGCGTGGTCGGCATAAAGACGAGAAGCAGTGGCGACTGCTGCAACAAGAGAGCGATCGTTAGAAATGCTGTGATCGTCACCATCGGGGAGCCGGAGAGGGCAGAACACATGCGTGACGAGGTATTCTAACGTGCTGATGTCCAAAGGGTCAAGGACAGAATTGGACATCTTGGTGGACAATATTTGAGAGCAGGTTTGACGTGAGGCGGTGGGAAAGAGCGGAAGGAAGGACGGCTCGTCTTATGCTCGTGAGCCTGTGGCGAAGAATATATCCGATATTCGACAATCTGAGGTCAAACTGCACAGGATGGGCCCACATTGTTATCACTAGTCAGCTGGGCGCGACTCTCGGCAGATGTGGCGAATCATTTCATGATGTCCTGTGTATCTTCCGATGCCCGCAGCCCTAGCCAGCACATGACCGGACACAGAGTGAACTTCTGAAAGCAAACAGGATTTGAAGATGCAACGTGCCTGTACATTTGCAAGTTAAATCTTTAATTGCGTCATGCTCAAGGCAGTCTGGCCCCGCGACCCGGTACACAGTTTTATGGGCGGTCCTTGAACGTTGTAAGCGCGATTCTGCACTAACAAACATCGAACAAGTGACCGACAAAGAAGAACTTTGAAACTAGCTTCCTGCGGATGTTCTTTGTCGTTGAAGTGCTACAATCAGCTACAGCGTAAAGGCGTGAATTGACAACTAAAGTATAAGGAAAATTTCCAGGCCGAACTTTCCCCGCGGCTTCGGCTCTTACCGCGGATAACCTTCAAGTTGGTGAGCAACATAAATCGATGAGTCCAACCAATTCTATCACGAAATTAACCGACATACTGCACTAGTCAGCTCCAGCTCTCCTCGATAAGCCTTCCATCCTGCTCCATTATGGAAACAAAATCTTCCGCGCCCTTCGCAGACATCTCCCCAAATTCTTCGGCCGCTTCCCTCACAGCCTCACGTACGGCAGCGGGCATCTTGTTCGAAGACCTTTGGAGACACTAAGCCTCTTTTGTCCATCTTGCTGTTAACCTCGTGTCGTGACTCACCCTGAAATTATCAACACGCCTTGCTCCACTCCAAGAAGTCGCCACACTCTTTCCTTATCCAGCCGCAGAAGATCTTGAACGTAGGTCCTCTTCGTGCCTGGGGCGCCATCACGCGAGAACGCAACTCGGTATGTGATTTTTCCTGCTCTTTCATATGCTTTCCACTCTACGCCATAGTGGTGATCCTTTGAAGCCGAGCGGCATCCAAAGTAAAGCGTTGTAGCTAGACGGGATCAGGAACGACGTCCGCGGAGTGTTGCAAAATTACTGACCATCAGATCCTGTATGTATGCGTTCCTCTATGACTGCTCGCATAGGTGCAACCCCAGTTCCAGGCCCGACACATATAACAGGTCTCAGTGGATCCTTCGGTAGCGATATCAAACCCTTTTGGATAGCGATACGCAATTTGTCACCTACAGTATGTCATCCCGATTCAGTATGGATTACAGAGGGGAAGACATTGGCATACCAGGCTGAAGAGCGGCAAGATAACTTGTGCACACACCTTTACGAGGTACCCTGAGTTTCGTACGATACTTGACGATTGCAACACACAAGTGAACTTCGCGAGGGTGCTTCTGTGCTGGATGTTAGTGATGGACGCACTACACTACAGGTAACGTACTTTCAGAGAGCTCGATATCGAAAATTGACGCGGTCGAAGGGGAGGGAAGAGATCGAAAACATAGTTTCTCGGTATTCGCACCGACCTGAACTCGCTTAGTACCTCTTTGATGGTGCGCTTTACTCTCTGACAGTACTCGTATAGCTCGTCCTGGAGTAACAATTACATTTGCTCAAAGATTGTTCGAGAGGGTTGACTTACGGCGCCTTCGTCGGAAACAAATTCGTCCAGTTTCTCCCGTTCCATATCATCGGTTGAGAACCATCGAAGCAACTCGAAAAAGGACCGACGAGGTACTGCATTGAAATCGAGGTAACGAGTGAACAGTGTGCGAAGCGTCGTAACCTGAGGGGTATGTTCGGGTAGTGATTGATCTACGTGTGAAAGTGAGAAAAGTGCGAGGAAAGAGCTGGACACTCGCCATGCATAGAATGTGTGATGGAAAACGGTTCATCAGCAGTGTTTGTCCATCCCAAAGTTGCTAAGAAGTTGTCCACCTCTAAGGCTGAAGCGTCCGGATGAATGACAGCGACATCTCCTGGAAGGTAACTACATGATGAAGGTCAGTATATATGCTAGTCAAGGTCATCGCTCACTCAAGGTCTCTCTCCGAAAGAAATTCGAAATGCCTAACATCTTGAAACCAATCGTCCGCTGTAATTCTGTGGTTGCGGTGGACCGTGACTTCCCAACATTTCTGATCAGTGGCCAAAGGATCTATGCGTCCGGTTTCCGTAGGCACAGTGATAGTATTTATGCGCGGTGGGGGTAATCGCAATTTTGGAAGCACCTCGAGTGAACCATCGCATGGGTATAACTCCATCAATGTCACGACCAATTGTTCCATCCATGGATCAAGTGCACCTTCTACGCTGGGTTCTCCATCAATGACCTCACGCACCTCACACACCATAATGGATTTCCTTACCCTTGTGGATGCTGGTCGTCTCCTTCCCCTCTATTACAGAGCTCACGTCCTCCGAGGTTAGCTAGCCGACGAGCCAATTTCTTTGCTGGCCAGCAGAATTTTTGATACGTAGAATCACCCAACCCAAATACAGCGAATTCCATGTCTTCAAACAAATCGTTTGGAAGATCGGATCGCAGCAGAGAATTCCACAAGGGCGCCATGGCACGG
>JBBPMD010000436.1:0-23522 GCA_038090095.1 Zangia roseola
AGCCGTATTTTGAAGCTGCGGAGTCACTGCCCCGCAAGCAACACAGCCGCAAGGATCAATTAGGCTAACAACTTTTTAAACTTCGCTAGGGTTGCTTCAAGACGCAGTTAGTACGTAGTTTATCCCCAGACGCTTCGCTTACCAGGTTTTCATTGACCTAGTCCGATCATGTCCCAGCAAAAGGAGATCGGGACTCTTGTAGTCGTGGTGCTGAAGGCTCAACATCTCCATCAACCCTCCTTTTACAAGCAGAATCCCTATGCCCAGGCCACCCTCTCTGGTGTAACGAAACGAACCAAAGTCGATCCGAAGGGAGGGCAGCATCCCGTGTGGGATGAAGAATTCCGATTTCCAGTCCTTGCCGACGTAGGCAAAGACAAAGCAAACAGGATCTTGGAGGTTGCGTGTTACAAGGATGAGCAGCGAGGGGACGATGTACTTCTGGGGAAGGGGACAGTGGATATCGAAGAAACGCTCAAAACTGGCGAGTTTGATGGTATGTAACCGATCTCAGAATTAGATGATATGCCCTGTATGCCGATGCCAATACCTCCAGATTGGGTCTCCCTTGAAACCTCAGCGGGTGCCAGGGGTGAAATTTATCTCGAGATGACTTTCTATGCGAACTCTCCTCCGTCAGTGACGCGCCGTCCTTCAAAACTCAACCCATCCGACCGAGTCGCACGTCCCGCTGCATACTTCAAGCAAGGCCGACAAGCGAGCCCAAAGTCGACTTCACCTAATACGTCTCCGCGGCCGGGGCGTTCCCCTGTTGATGGCGAGAGAAAGACAACCCAACCATCCCAGACAGGTGGAACCCACGTCCCAGCGTCTCTGGTCCCCGCGCGCGGGCCTCAGAGCCCGCCAACAAGACAGACATCGGCGACCGATGGTAGTAATTCTTCTGTGGCCCCCATAAAGCAGAGGAACGACCCCCTCCCACCACTCCCGGAAGACGACGCGTCAACTGATGTTGGTTCTGGAAGGAAGCCAGGCCTCCCTGCCGCCCTTCAGCCTGGCGGTGGCGGCCCCAGGCTCATGCATCCTCATACTCGGAACAGAGTAGCAAGCACGGGTCATCCGCCGCCGGAGATACATCCTGCCCAGTCTCCCAGGAGGACGCTCAGCGATATACCTGTTATGAATGCTGCAGTACCTCCACAAACTCTTCCATCGCAAAATCCGATGCAGTACCATACTACCGGGATGACCTCTATGGCAGGCACAACGCCGTCTATAGTAGTAGAGGAGTCTATTGAAGGCCAACCTCGTATTGCATTTCCTATCCCATTTTCTCCGCCTCCAGGGTCCACCCAGGATAATGAATCACGAGGCGTCTACGCTACTGGGGGTGACGGTTCTACCTACGGATTTGCTGGTCAGGTTCATGCACCGCCAAATTCGCATACTTATGTTGCAACACAGACCTATCCGCAGACGGTGTCACCATCCCAACATCCGGTTCCTCCGAGCCCCGTGCTACCTGGTCAACCTCAGCAACACTACGACTCGGGTCCCGCGTCCCCCTACCAGCCGTATACGCAATATCCTAACGTACCTTCGACACCTTTCTCGCCACCTCCAATGGGTCCTCAGTTACACAGTACCACCCCTCAGCCTCCTCAGCAACAACAATCTCAGTATCCTCTGCTACAGCAGCCGTACCCATCACAGCAGCAGTACGCTCCTCACCAACAGCTTTATTCACCCCCACCTCCTTCACAACAACACCAATACCATCCTCAGCAGGTTCCCTACTCTCAGACTTGGCATCCTCTACAAGTTCCGCAGCCTTACCAACAGTACAATCACCCAAGTGCCTCTCCGAGCAGTCCGGCCCCTATTCCACCACAACAGCAAACACCACTATACACTCAAGCGGTGAGTTCAATACTTTTCCCTCATTGGTTTTGTGTGACCTCTGTCTCTAGCCTCAACAGCCTCAGCAACAACGTTTCGCAGTTCCAGCCCCCCCACAAGTGGTTCAGTCACAGACCCAACAACCAAATGCCCCTCAGCAATCTCGGCCACATTTCACGATCCCTCCGCCGCCGCCTCCACTACCGCCATCATTGCAGTATAACCAAGGCAGCAAGGGACATTCCCCCCCTAACCCCGTTACACAACTACTGCCGACACCGACCCCACCACCATCAATGTCCAGCCTAGCGCCAATTTCCCCGCAAAACGTGCCTCCCGTCGTTCCGTTGTTTCAGCCACCGACAGCTACAACCCTATCGTCTCAGGTAATCCCAAACATTGCACCTGCACCAAGCACAGGAGAAGTTGTCAGACAGAGACAGGTGGAGGAGCGAAATGAAACTCAGCCCGCCATTGTGGCAGGCGGTATGCAGAATGATCAGACCAAAACTCAAGTTACCACAGAAGAGAATAAGCAAGTCGTCGGAGAGAGACAGGGGCAGGTAGATGACGTCAAGAACACTGAGGCTCAAGGAACCCGCGAAGCAAGTGACTGTGAGCAACGGATAGAAGAGGAAGCTCGGCAACGACGCGAAGCAGAGTTGCGGAGACAAGACGAAGAACAGCTGAAGGAACAAGAGGCAGAGCGCAGGAGACAGGAGGAGGGCGAGCGAAGGGAGCGGGAGGAAGAAAAAAGGAGGATGGATGAGGAACGCATAAGGAGAGAAGAAGAAGAGTGCAGGAGGCGAGAAGAGGATGAACTTAGGAGGAGGGAGGAGCAGCGCACGCAAGTGGAAGAAATACAGCGTAGAAGGGAGGAGGAGGAACGTAAGAGGCGAGAGGAGGAAGAACGTCAAAAGCGAGAAGAGGAGGAGCGTCGAAGGAAAGAGGAGGAACGCATTCGACGAGAACATGAAGAGACAGAGCGTCACCGCCGGGCAGCAGAAGAGGAAGCTCGTAGAAGGCGCGCCGAGGAAGCAGAGGCTGAAAGAAAGTGGCAGGAAGAGCTGGCACGGATCAGAGCGCGCACTGAGCAAGAAGCTGCTGATGCTGCCTTTGCGCGTGCTCAAATGGATGCAGACGAAGAAGAGCGACGGAGGCAGGAGGAGGCAGATTTCGCTCTAGTGCGCCAAGCACAAGAGGAAACTGAACGAGAAGAGATATTTGCGCAGGAAAGGAGGCTGCAGGAAGAAGCGGATATGGAGGTCGCGAAGCGTGAACAAGCCCACGAAGAGGATTTAGAGAGAAGAAGACAGGAAGAAAGAAGGAAAAGGATGGAGGAGGCTGACCGAGAGTTGGCCAGAAGGTTGGACATGGAACTGAATTTAGGCGCGGGATCCTCGTCGAACAGCAGTGATCAGTCGCGGCAGGGACCTAGGGCGGAGCGGAATGGACGGCGCTGACAGGGGCCGGTTACACATGATACATACCCTCATCATTCTCGGAAGTCGTTTCATCGCAATACACACAGGATATGGTTGGCCAGTCTCCTCGTCTCTTGAAGGAGTCCAGTGCCTGTGGATGACCGATAACACACGACAGTGTCCCATTCTGAATGTTGCTGACCTGAGGGGGAAATCGCGCGATCAAGTCTTCATGCTTGCAAAATCGAGTAGCGGGTCACGCATGCCGGGAGGAAGGTTCTAACGTAACGAGTACAGCAAATTAAAAGGATACTTAACGAAAGCGTAGGCAGCAGGCATTTTTGAGATCTACAGCAGAGCCGATAATAAACCATGTACTCAACCTAGAACATTTTTGACATATCTCAACAATTCTCGACCCTATTCGCATGCTGGGTTCAATGGTCCGCAGAGACGAGTGATTGACTACTCACCCCATTATTTTTCACTCCGGCCACCATAGCCTTAACTCCTTTGAGCTCTGCAGAACATTCAGGATCGTCGCTGGGCAGAAACCGGGATAAATGTTGCCGCTGCCCGAGCTCGTAACGTTGAACAACAGTCAGCACTGCTCTCCAACCCTCCATTGCGCTCCCGGGCAACTCCACTGTAGGCGAATGCGAGAATGAGGGAACCACAGATGAATAGACAATGTAAGGGCAGTAGGATCGATGTTCTTTGACCAGGTCGAATTCTTTCTGATCTTCGCGAGATGCCGGAGCAGAGTGGTCACCCTGCGCCGATGTTGTGGCTGCCTCATTTCTCAGGAATCTCCAAAGGCCAACTCGCCGCTGACAAAGGACACAGTATACAAGTGGGGCATCTCGAAAAGTAGCTGAAGTGATAACATCGCTGGATGACGGTGGGTTTTTCACGCGAGAAGATCCCATTGTGCGTTCTGGAGATATGTGGAACTGGGAGATGCTCATCCGAGGGGAAACGGAGGGGGTTGGTGTACCTGTTGGCTCTCGGAAGTGACTCGAGACGGAGTTGGTTCGCGAAAGTGCAGGGGTCGGAGGGATAGAGGTAGAACGGCCGTATGATCCTGCACGTGAAATGGACGAGGGCGTGTGGCACAGTTCGTTGCGCGTCGCGGTTGGCGCTAAAATCCACCCAAAGAGAGCAACGAGAATAGCGGTAGCTGAGGGGACCATGGAAAGACTCTCCTGGCGACCTATAGCGGAGCCATGTGCTGTTGTCAATCTCTGAAATGCTGCTGCAAAGATGGATCGTAGAGAGCCCAGCTCTGAGGGGGTCTACATATCCATATCAGGAAGGGCTTGCAATAAAGTATTAAGAGTGAACATACAAGGGGATGCTTAACTACTACATTGGCGAGCATGGGTTCAAGGGATAGCGCAACCGCCGTCAGTTGTTTGACCATCGGAGTTGGGGCCTGGACAGGTACCCGATAAATCGAGGCTACAAAACGGAAAGCGAGAATATCAGGAATCATGTCAAACGACATAAGTGCTACTTACGGTCGCACTGTCTGGTCTTCCAAGGGCATCCATCCTTGTGCATTTCCACGAGAGAAGTGCGTTGTTTTTCGACCAACGCACTGGCTAGAAGATGAGAGCTTAGTGGGTTGACTCGCTCGAACCTACCTTCTTACCAGCGTCTTTGGTCATACCCTCGCGGCCAGCAAGCACCCATGATACGTCACAAATCCCGCACACCAACCTGTCTTTTCCGTCGTTGATCCAGCCACAAATTGCCGCAGAAACGGCGTTAATTTGTGACGGCTTATTTGCATATGTGGTGATTTTATAAGTAGCGAGGCGGAAAAGGAGGGAGTCAATGGAGGAAGGTCTGTACTCAGACGCAGGATGAACACGAGGCATCGAAGAGTCATTGAACAGGGGAATTTGGCTGGATTGTGATGCCGATCGTGCGAGGATTGCAGAAAGATGGGGCGCACTCTTTGAGACGTCTATTGCGCGCGTACTGCTGGAAGGGGTGGATGATGTTTTCAAGATGCGTGATATCTTTGTACAGGAAGGACTGACTGGGATGGGGGCCGTGCTCGTTCTCTGGACTTGACACTAAATTTTGCCAATGTGGAGTACACTGAATGTGTGAGATGGGGTCGTTTCGAAGGTGTTGGTCTTTCGAATGCAGTTAATGACGGTACAATAGCTTCGTCCAAAGTGCGGATTGCATCTTCAAGCTTTCGCTACGGGAGGAAGTATCGTAAGCAAACATCTTGGCACAGGTAAAATCCACGCAACCTTTGTTGTGCGCACCGAAGACACTGACTCGGAGGGTGAGTCCATCATGCAAAATAAAATGGTAAGTAGTAACCTGAGTAACCTGTGGCGCGGTCGACCTCATTGCCATAAACATTAAAATTGGCCCCTGTATCACGACGCTAGACCTACTACTAAGTACTAATGTGCTTGAAGCCCTACAGAATCCAATCAACCATCACTCACAATAATTACGTTTTGGTGTGTGCATAACGTTTGTACTATGCACGGACTCATGGAAATAGCCGAATTAATCTCTGAGCTGACATGCGATTTGTGATCTAAAAGTGAAGTTCCAACCGGGCATTGCAACCGAGGGCAGTCTGTAGTGCTAATGTGATGTTGTCGAGACCTAAGATAGGAGTACAATGGAAAGATCGTCCTTGTCATTGTGTTTCGAGCTGTGTGATAGATCAGTGGCACACCAGTGCTGACCACGCTGCCGATAAGGCTACTTATTTTTGATGGCCGCGATTGGTATTGATGACCCCAGATTATCTTTGTGAAAGGAGAAGAGCGTACAAATATTATGTGTAGGGCATTGCGTGGCGTTCCCACTGATAGTACTAGGTTCGGTGGATGTATGCTTCAGGGATATCGTTCTGCCAACCTCAATAAACGTGCCGATAGAAATGTCTCTGACAGATCAGATTCAGAATTTGAGACGCATGTTCCTTGTACGTAATCCCACGTGATCTATTTTTTTTGGGGGAGCAACGCGGTAGTCTACGCCAAAACAAAAAATTGGGAATGGGGTGATATAAAACCCTCCTGACCCCCACTGCTCACTCTTTCTTACACCCCGTCTTCACATCCTCTCCGCCGCTTTGCTCGTCCTCCACACTTTTTCCAAAATGTCTGTTCAGAGCGGCGAGGCAGTCCGCGAGTCTGCCATCTCAACGCGTCCTTTAGTTATCGCAGTCGGAAACGTTAGAGTACGCGTACAGATCGATGGTTATATCATGTTGACGCCCGCTCACGTCTTGTTAGGTTTCGATCCCCGTCACTACCAATGGCGACGTGTGGATCGCAGCTGAAGTTCTCAGAGATGAATTCATGCATATCCAACAGCAAGCCGATTCCCTAGACCCCGCTGCGGAACACAAAATTGCTTTCCAGCCCGAGGTCGACCTGTTTGCACGCTTTTTATCTTTTGTTGCACAAGGATTATCTGATGATTCCCAATCCACGAAAGCGCGCACTTCCCTTCTCTTACACGCCTTTACGCGTTTTATCTCTTCGTACCTTTCCGACACAGACATCTTCTCCTTTGTGAAGCCGTTCGATGTCGAAGTCCGTGCTTCGGTCTTGACGTCCTTCTTCATGACGCGCGCCGCCCTCGAGCAACACGATGTTGCTGATATCCCCAACCCACCCACCTCTGCCCTCCTTACTGCCTCTTCCGAAGGAGAGGCCTCCATATATGCGCTCTTTGGTGGTCAAGGAACGAACGAGGTTTACTTTGACGAGTTGCAAACACTTTACAACACCTATAAGCCATATGTTTCCTCCATAATCACGACAATCACCCACGAGATACTTGTTCCACTCGTCGCGGCGCGTCAGACGTCAGGTTTCTATAATTACGGTATAGATGTCAACTCTTGGCTCTCCGGGGCAGTAGTCCGCCCACCGGTTTCCTACCTCGCATCAATTCCTATATCACTTCCTCTCATTGGGCTGACACAGCTCATACAATATCTCGTTGTCTGCCGCATCTCCGGACTTACTCCCGGTCAACTTCGTGATCATATTGCCGGTGCAACAGGCCATTCTCAGGGTGTCGTCTCCGCCATCGCCGTATCCGCTTCCACGTCTTATGAATCTTTTGACATCAATATGAAAAAGGCAATTCGCTGGCTATTTTTCTGTGGTATGCGAGGTCAAGAGGCGTTCCCTGTGTTGGCGCTCGAGCCTGGCATCGTTCAGGATGCTATTGACGGCGGTGAAGGTCAGCCTTCCCCCATGCTATCAATCAACGGTCTTCCATTGTCGGCGCTACGTCCGCACATCGAGACGACGAACAAGCACTTGCCTGCCAATTCTCAATTAGCGGTTTCCCTTTACAATGGTCCAAGAAATTTCGTTGTCACGGGACCTCCCCGCGCATTGTACGGTCTGGTGACGAACTTGAGGAAGGTCCGGGCCCCCAGCGGACAGGACCAAAGCAAGATCCCGTACTCGCAGCGGAAGCCTGCGTTTGGTGTTCGTTTCCTGGTCGTCAATGCGCCTTACCATAGTTCCTACCTAACAAGTGCGACTGACAAGCTATATAACGAGGATCTTGGCGGTGAGGAGCTGTGGACCTTCGACGAACTAGGCATTCCTGTCTTTAACACTGAGGATGGTGGGCAATTCGTGTTTGTCCTTGACCCTTGCTGATTTGTCTCAAAGGTTCTGACATGCGCAAGGATACAACTTCGATCACTCGATCACTATGTGACCAAATTTTCACATCACCTATTCACTGGGATCTCGCGACTGCGTTCCCAGAATCCGCAACTCATGTCATTGATTTTGGGCCCGGTGGCTTGAATGGCATAGGACCCCTTACTGCTCGTAATCTTGATGGTCGTGGGCTTCGTATCATCATACTTGGTGACAAAGGTCGCGGAGAGGCTGAATTGTTCGACTCGGAGGATGTCCAGTATGAAGAGTGGTGGAGCAAGAAGTATGCCCCAGGGCTGGTGAAGACAAGGTAGGACGATCACCATGTCATCGATTCTGAATACTGACTTCTTATTCCAGTGATGGTACAGTCCATTTAGACACCCCTTTCTCCCGGTTGTTGGGCAAGGCTCCCATCATGGTCGCAGGTATGACCCCGACAACTGTCAAGGCTGGCTTCGTCTCCGCGATTCTTTCAGCTGGCTATCACGTCGAACTTGCGGGAGGCGGACATTACAATCCAGCAGCGCTTCGTAGTAAAGTTACTGAGATTCAGTCCAGGATCCCCCCCGGAGTCGGCCTCACCCTGAACTCTCTCTATATCAATCCTCGCCAGTTCGGTTTCCAGTTCCCACTGTGGCAGGAGATGCGCCGCGAGGGCCTGCCGATTGAAGGATTTTGTGTTGCGGCTGGTATTCCTAGCACCGAGAAAGCAGCCGAAATCATTGGTGGCCTGCGTAGCGCAGGTATTAGACATGTTTCCTTCAAGCCGGGTTCGGTGGAGGGTATTCGCCAAGTTGTCAGTATCGCTGCTGCCAACCCCGACTTTCCGATTATTATTCAATGGACTGGTGGTCGCGCCGGGGGACATCACTCGTACGAAGACTTCCATATGCCTATCTTGAAGACCTACGGTTCTATTCGTCAGCAAGACAACCTTATTCTCGTAGGAGGTTCCGGTTTTGGTGGGGCGGATGATCTATGGCCGTACCTCACTGGTGATTGGTCGAAGGATCTTTACGACACGCAGCCCATGCCATTCGATGGCTTCTTATTTGCCAGCCGCGTCATGGTGGCCCAGGAAGCACACACGAGTTCTTCTGTCAAGGATCTGATTGTCGCTGCTGCCGGTGTAGACGATAAGGATTGGGAGAACACATACGTGAAGCCAACTGGTGGCGTTCTCACCGTCCGTTCCGAGTTGGGCGAACCTATCCATAAAATCGCTACTCGTGCGGTCAAACTTTGGAAAGAGTTCGATGACACTGTCTTCAATTTGCCCAAGGAGAAACGCATTGCATGGTTGGCTGAACGCAAAACCGAGATCATCGGAAAGCTAAATAAGGACTTCGCGAAACCATGGTTCGGATGGAAGAAAGACGGTACGGTTGCTCTCGACCTTGGTGATATGACCTATGAAGAGGTCACGCTTCGGATGATCCGTTTGATGTACGTTGGCCACCAAGGCCGCTGGATTGACCCTAGCTTGCGAAACTCGACCGGCGATTGGTTGAGGCGTGTCGAGGAGCGCTTTGCGGGTGTAGATGGCGGTCCTAAACTCAGTATTCTGCAAAGCTTCAAGGAACTTGATAGTCCCTCCGCCTTCGTCGATGCATTCTTCGTAAAGTACCCCGATGCCACCCGCCAGCTTCTAGCAGCGGAGGACCGTGCCTATTTCCTCACCATCTCTCAGCGCCCGGGGCAGAAACCAGCGCCTTTCATTCCTATCCTTGACGCCAACTTTGAGGTCTGGTTCAAGAAGGTGAGCATTGAAACCTGTAGACGGCTACACATCTAACTCGAGGTTGTTTAGGATTCCCTTTGGGCGGCAGAAGATATAGAAGCAGTGTTTGATCAGGACCCTCAGCGCGTGTGCATTTTACAGGGCCCCGTCGCCGTCAAGCATTCGATAGTCAAAGATGAGCCCATTGCAGAACTCCTGGGCAAGGTCACTGCTAGGCTTGTGGAAAAGCTTCTGGAGCGCTCATATGGAGGTGACGCTTCTAAAGTCCCCACTGTTGCTTACCTTGCCCCGGCGGTGGAAGAGGCAGATATTCCAGATGACGTGGAATATGAGGAGTCCTCATCCTCCACTACTTATGATGTTGGCAACACCGTGCCGGAGACTTCGGAGTGGCTGGAGGCTATTTCTGGCTCGGAGCTAAGCTGGCTTAAAGCGCTTCTAACGTCCAAGACCATCTGTCGGGGTCGTTCGTATGTCGACAATCCTCTCCGCCGAGCCCTTGCTCCACGATGTGGGCAACGTGTTGTGGTGAATTCGGAAGGTGGTTATCCTACTTCAGTGACAGTTTATGGTGCCGGACGATCCTACGGTTCCCAGAGACCCGACTTCAAAGCTCTCGAGATCAGCTTCACAGCGTCCTCAGGCTCGATTGACGTTACCTTCTTTGAGGATCGCCAGGAGGTCTCGGTCCCTCTATACCTTCAATTCAAATATGTTCCTAACATGGGTTCGATACCTATCCACGAGGTATCCGAAGGCCGCAATGGTCGCATCAAAGACTTTTACTGGAAATTATGGTTTGGCGACGAGCAGTCACGTCCGGAAATCAATATACGCGAGACTTTCATTGGTCCAGAAGTTGTGGTATCCGCCGATGATATTGAAGCATTTTGTAGTGTCGTCGGAAACCAGAATGAGGCTTTCAAAACTGCCCGCACGGAGATTGTTAAATCCCCAATGGATTTCGCAATTGTGACTGGTTGGCAGGTGCGTCCTTTGTGTATTGTTCCGTAGCGAGAATAACGTCGGGCCAGGCTATCATGCGGTCCATATTCCCTAATGCAATTGACGGTGATCTGTTGAAGCTAGTTCACCTTTCAAATGGCTTCCGTCTGGTTCCTGGCGCCAAGCCATTGGTGGCAGGCGACCCGTGCATCGCGGACGCTCGTATTGCGTCTGTCAGGAACACAGACGCTGGCAAGGTTGTCCAAGTGAAAGGCAACGTATTCCGTGACGGCCAGCCTATCATTGAGGTTGTGTCCTCTTTTCTTTACCGTGGGCGCTTCGACGACTACGAGAATACTTTCGAGACGGTGGATGAACCCGATTATGTCGTTCAATTGGCAAATGATGCCGCTGTCGGGGTAGTTCAATCCAAGGAATGGCTTTCGTGGGAGGATGAAACTATTCCTCCCAAAGCCGGTATGACGCTTGTGTTCCGAGTACAGTCTCAGGTCACATTCAAGGACAAGACTTCGTATCGCGATGTTTGTGTCAATGGCGATGTCTATATGCGCGATCAACTCAAGCGTCTGAAGAAAGTTGCTTCAGTGGAGTTCAACCAAGAAGGATGTCAAGGCAATCCCGTTGTGGCTTACCTTCAGCGTCACGGCGTTCCGGAGGGTCGACTTACGCCGTTGACGAACGAAGGATATACGATGTCAAACAACACCTCAACTACGTTCACGGCTCCTCTTTCTAATGAACCTTACTCCATTATTTCTGGCGACTTCAACCCGATCCATGTTAATCCATACTTCTCGGATTTCGCCGCTCTTCCCGGAACTATCACTCATGGCATGTGGTCTAGTGCTGCCACGCGTCGCTATGTGGAGAACATTGTTGCCGAAGGCAATCCGGACCGAGTTATCGCGTAAGCTATTGTTAAGTCATGTCTGAGATGTTTTCAACGAATTTCTATAGATATAACGTCTCGTTTGTTGGTATGGTGCTCCCAGGGGAGGAGTTGACGGTCAAGATACGTCACATCGGTATGCGAGATGGTAACATGGTCGTCAATGTGGAGACGGTCAATCAGCAAGGCGAAAAGGTGCTTCAAGGCACTGCGGAAGTTGCGCAGGCTACCACAGTGTACGTCTTCACTGGTCAAGGATCGCAAGAACCTGGCATGGGCATGGATCTATACAATACTTCTCCTGCTGCTCGTGCTGTTTGGGACGGCGCCGATGCCCACCTTCTCGCAGTCTACGGCTTCTCGATCATCGAGATTGTCAAGGATAATCCAAAGGAAAAAACCATTCACTTCGGTGGCATCAAGGGCCAGGCAATCCGCCAACGCTACATGGATATGACATATGACACGATGGATAAGGATGGAAATGTCAAGACACTCCCTCTTTTCGCTGATATTGACATGCGCACTCCCAAGTATAATTTCAGTCATCCTAATGGCCTGCTTTTCGCGACCCAATTCGCTCAAATAGCTTTGGTCGTCACTGAGAAGGCCGCGTTCGAGGATATGCGTGCTAAAGGTTTTGTGCAGAAAGATTGTGCCTTCGCCGGTCACTCCCTTGGAGAATACTCTGCTCTCGCCTCCATCGCTGATGTCCTTCATATTTCCGCACTTGTTGACGTCGTCTTTTACCGTGGCATCACCATGCAACGTGCTGTTGAGCGCGATGCCCACAACCGGTCCAATTATGCTATGTGTGCCGTTAACCCCAGCCGCATCTCGAAGACTTTTACAGATGCTGCGCTTCGTGAGGTTGTCGACACCATTTCTACTAGTACGGGCACTCTTCTTGAAATCGTCAACTACAATGTCGAGGTGGGTTCTTGGCTGTATTTGTCAGCGTGTTTCTAACAAATTGGTTTCAGGGCCAACAATATGTTTGCGCGGGAGAGTTGGTTGCGTTGCAGACGATGACCAATGTCTTGAACTACTTGAAACTCCAGAAGATCGACATTGCGAAGGTACGACTCAATTCTTCACTGATAGTTTCGTGGAAGGGTAATCCAGGCTCCTTGTTGCAGCTTACCGAGATGTTTACTGTGGAGAAAGTGAAAGAAATGTTGGGTGACATTGTTTCCGAATCATTTGGGCGCGCCAAAGAGCTGCAAGAGGCCGAGGGGTACATTAAACTCGAGCGCGGTTTTGCAACAATCCCTCTTCCTGGGATCGACGTGCCTTTCCACTCCAGATATCTGTGGGCTGGTGTTATGCCTTTCAGGGCTTGTGAGTCTTTTGACCCATTGATTGTAACTGGGCAGTCCTGAAGAGGCGTTTGCGCTAGATCTCTCCAAGAAGGTCAATCCTTCCCTGCTCAACCCGGACATGTTGATAGGGAAATATATCCCGAACCTGGTCGCGAAACCGTTTGATGTCACCAAGGAATATGCGCAGCTGATTTATGACCAAACATCTTCACCTCGCCTCGATAAAATCCTCAAAAAGTGGGATCAAGAAAGCTGGGCGTCTCCCGAGCAACGTCAGAAACTCGCGTACACGATTCTCGTGGAGTTATTATCATACCAATTCGCCTCGCCGGTTCGTTGGATCGAAACACAAGATCTGTTGTTCACGCAATATCACTTCGAGCGCCTCATTGAGCTCGGACCATCACCCACCTTGACTGGTATGGCAACGCGAACATTGAAGGCCAAATACGAAGCTCAGGACGATGCTGTCAGTCGCAAACGAGCGATTCTTTGTCACGCCAAGAACGCACGCGAAATTTATTATCTCTTCGAAGACGAAGTTTCGATTATTCCTGAATCCACCGTGGCCGAACCAGTCGCCATTGCCGCGCCCTCTGCATCTACACCTATTGCCGCGCCTGTTGCCGTTGCTGCTCCCACAGAAAGCGCAGCCACAATTGAAGATGTACCTCTAAAGGCTGCCGACATCCTTCTCTATGTTATCGCTCAGAAGCTGAAGAAGAAAGTCGAAGAGGTTCCGTTATCAAAGTCGATCAAGGACCTTGTTGGAGGAAAGTCTACTCTACAGAACGAAATCTTGGGTGACCTCCAACTCGAGTTCACCTCTGCTCCCGAAAAGGGCGAAGAGCTGCCACTTGAAGAACTCGGATCTGCTTTAGGTATTGGACACGCTGGAATACTCGGCAAATACTCATCGGGACTCATTTCGCGCCTCATTGGTGGAAAAATGCCTGGAGGATTCAACGCTTCAGCAATTAAGGGTTATCTATCGAAGACGTGGGGTTTGGGTTCGTCGCGGGCAGATGGCGTCCTCCTGCTAGGAACCACTATGGAACCGGCGAAGCGTCTGTCGTCTGAAGCCGAGGGCAAGGCGTGGCTGGACATTGTCGTTAAGTCATACGCTCAGCGCTCTGGTATATCCTTGTCCAGTGGTGGTTCCGGCGGACCTGGTGATGGTGGAGCAGGAGGCGCGATGATCAATAGTGAAGAGTTTTTGAAATTCAAAGCCGAACAGGACCGCTTTGCCGCTCAACACATTGAACTCTATATGCGATATCTCAACCGCGATTCTCGGGCTGGGGAGATTGCTCACGACAAGGAGAAGGCAACGTCTTCCCAACTCCAGGCTCGTCTTGACTCGATCGCACGAGAGCATGGTGACACGTATGTCGACGGAATACAGCCTTCCTTTGATCCGTTGAAAGCTCGCCATTTCGACTCTTCTTGGAACTGGGTTCGTCAAGACGCGCTCCTTATGTACTATGACATCATCCACGGTCGCCTTACAACAGTTGATCGAGAACTCACGGCCCGTTGCATTGCTCTCCTCAATAGGGCTGATCCTGAACTCCTAACTTATATGCAATATCACATCGACCGCTGCGACCCGCAGAAAGGCGACACATACGTGCTCGCGAAACAATTCGGTCAGCAACTCATTGATAACACGAGAGAGGTCCTTGGGCAGCCCCCCGTCTACAAAGATGGTGAGCAGAGGAGCACGACTTTTCTTATGTGTAGCTGATTTGACTGGTAGTGACATTCCCTACCGCCCCCCACACTGAGGTCACGGCGAAAGGCGACATCGTTTACTCAGAGGTCGTTCGAGAGAACGTTCGCAAGCTAGAAGCGTACGTCGAGGAAATGGCCAGTGGTGATACCATATCTACTGTCAACATTCAGAAGGTTCAAGAAGACGTTCTCAAACTCTGGACTGTCGTCAAATCCCAGCCAGGAATTAGCCAGGATCAGAAGAACCGTATCAAGGCTTTGTACGAGGGTGTTGTGCGTTCTCTCAGGAAAGGCCCGGAACAAACTCGCACTCGCTTGCGGAATCGTCGTTCCTCGTCACAATTCCTTCGACCCCAGGTTTCCGCCGTGATGCCGGTGTCCGACGATAAAGTACCACTGTTACACCTCAAACGCAAAGTCGGGGGCAACTGGGAGTATTCGAGCAACTTGACTGGGGTTTACCTCGACATCCTACATGAGATAGCAACTTCGGGCACAACTTTCAAGGACAAGAATGCACTTCTTACAGGCGTCGGGAAAGGCTCCATTGGCGTCGAAATTCTCAAAGGTCTTCTTTCTGGCGGTGCTCATGTTGTCATCACCACTTCTCGTTACAGTCGCTCAAGCGTTGAATACTACCAATCCATCTACCAAAGTTATGGAGCGCGGGGTTCTGCATTGACTGTCGTTCCATTCAATCAGGGTTCAAAACAGGACGTGGAGGCGTTGGTCGATTACATATATGCCACCCTCGGCATGGACCTTGACTACATTCTTCCCTTCGCTGCAATCCCAGAGAACGGCCGAGAAATCGATGGGTTGGACGATAAGTCAGAGCTGGCGCATCGCATCATGCTGGTCAATCTCCTCCGGATTCTCGGTGCCGTCAAAACGAAGAAGGCCTCACGTCAATTTGTCACGCGACCCACCCAAGTCATCCTTCCTCTGTCTCCTAATCACGGTCTGTTTGGTAACGACGGGCTGTATTCCGAATCGAAGATCGCCCTAGAAACACTTTTCCAACGCTGGAGCTCCGAGAGCTGGGGCGAGTATCTGTGTCTGGCCGGCGCCGTGATTGGGTAAGAAATTCTAACTTATTTGAACATGTCGCATTTTAACACATCTCGCTATTGTAGATGGACGCGAGGCACCGGGCTAATGGACGCCACGAATACTGTTGCACATGAGCTCGAAAGTCATGGTGTTCGCACCTTTTCAGCGAAGGAGATGGCATTCAACATTCTTGGGCTTATGCATCCCCTCCTCTTCAGCATCACACAGGTTGAACCCATTTGGGCTGACCTTAATGGCGGGATGGACCGCCTACCAGACCTTGCCGAGATCACGACGCGCATTCGCTCGAGCCTGAATGAGAAGAGTGAGCTTCGCCGGGCAATCGCCAGGGACAATGCCCTTGACTTCAAGACAATCAATGGCGTTGAGGGCGAACGGGTATTGCAGACCGTCAACGTTGTCCCTCGTGCCAATTTCAAGTTCGACTTCCCCGCACTCGAGCCTGCAGCTAGTCTTGAAGAACTTAGCAAGCTTCGAGGTATTATTGACCTGGAGAAAGTCGTCGTTATCACTGGATTCGCTGAGGTCAGTCCATGGGGAAGCTCGCGTACGCGATGGGAGATGGAAGCGAAGGGAGAGTTCACCATCGAAGGTTGCATTGAGATGGCATGGATTATGGGATTCATTAAGTACTTCGACGGCCGCCTCAAGGATGGTTCCTTGTACGTTGGCTGGGTAGACGCCAAAACTGGAGAACCGGTCGATGACAAGGACGTACGCGGCCGTTATGAGAAGGAGATACTAGAACACGCCGGTGTCCGCATGATCGGTAAGACTGCTTGGATCTTGTCCTGTGTGGAACTAAATGGTTGGTAGAACCGGAACTTTTCCGTGGTTACGACCCAAAGAAGAAGGTTTTCAATCAAGAGATTGAACTCATACATGACCTGGAGCCTATTGAGGTTGCCCAGTCAGAAGCGGAGAAGTTTAAATACGAGCACGGAGACAAATGCGACATTTGGACCGCGGAGGGCGATCAGTGGTTCGTGAAGTTCAAGAAGGGCGCTCGCGTTTTCGTTCCCAAAGCGTTCCGCTTTAGCCGCGTGGTGGCTGGACAGATTCCAACTGGATGGGACGCTGGTAGGTACGGGATCCCCGCGGATATTGCCGCCCAGACAGACCGAGCCACTCTCTGGGCCTTGGTGTGCACTGCAGAGGCCCTCAACATGTCTGGTATCACTGACCCTTACGAACTCTACAATCACTTCCACCCTTCGGAGGTTGGAACCTGTGTGGGGAGTGGCATGGGAGGCACCGAATCGCTTGCCAAGATGTTCAAGGACCGTCGCGAGGAGAAAGAAGTTCAGAATGACATTCTTCAGGAAACGTGGGTCCCCGCCCTTCACTTCGGATCATGCCACTCACCCCGAAAATCAGGTTCATCAATACTGTCGCCGGTTGGATCAACTTACTTTTAATGTCTTCGAGTGGACCTGTGAAAATTCCTGTTGGGGCTTGGTGCGCAATATCGCCTTTTTTCTCCCTACATCTGATCATTTTCCTGTAGCGCAACTGCGCTGCAATCTCTCGAAATTGCATGCGATACCATTCTTTCTGGCAAGGCAAAGGTTATGATTGCTGGTGGTTTCGATGACCTTAGTGAAGAGGGATCTTTTGAGTTCGCCAATATGAAGGCTACGAGTAATGCTGAGACTGAATTCGCCATGGGACGCGAGCCTACGGAGATGTCACGACCCACTACCACGACTCGTTCAGGGGTAAGTAATTAACCCAATGACGCTTACACTTTTCTTGATCCGTCGATTAGTTCATGGAATCCCAAGGAACTGGTATTCACGTCGTCATGAATGCGAAAACTGCCATCGAGCTCGGTGCTCCGATCCGTGGCATACTAGCGTTTACATCCACTTCGACGTATGTTTTCTTTATTCTATTGGCGTGCCCCATATTCAACCATTTTAGTGACAAGGCCGGGCGTTCCATTCCCGCTCCTGGACGTGGTGCTCTCTCGGTTGCTCGAGAGTTACCGTCTAAATACCCTCTCCCGTCGCTCAGTCTTGAATATCGTTCCCGCCAGATTACGTTCCGGCGCAAGCAGATTTCGGACTGGCTCGGCAATGAACACGCCCAACTTCGTGAAGAAGTCCAAGAGCAAAAATCAAAGGACGGCACATTTGACGAGGATTACTTCGCATCTCGCGTTGCTGACATTGAAAAGGAGGCTCGCCGCCAGGACAGTGAAGTCTTAGCCACTTATGGTATGCTTGAGGGATCCGATGCTCGAGTCGGACCCATGCGTCGCGCACTTGCTGTCTGGGGCTTGACTGCTGATGACATCGGCGTTCTCTCTATCCATGGTACAAGCACTGGAGCCAACGAGAAGAATGAGACGGAGATGTGGCATAACATCCTGGCAACAATGTCTCGCACCCATGGCAACGCTGTTCCCGTCATGGCTCAGAAGAGTTTGCTTGGCCATTCGAAGGGTGGATCAGCCGCATGGCAAATGGCGGGTCTCTTACAGACCATAGACACGGGCGTCATTCCCGGAAACCGTAACAGCGAGTAAGTCTACGCGAGCCGCCTAGTATTTCCACAGTTGACCTTACATCCGTGTAGTAATATTGACGTTAGATTTGAGGCCCATCACTATCTCATGTTCCCTTCGAAGTCCATCCACACGGATGGAATTCGCGCGGGTGTCATGGTCGGTAGATTTTCGCTAGCGATTACCCTCAACTTACAATTCTTCAGTCTTCGTTCGGTTTTGGTCAAGTTGGCGGTACTGCTCTTATTGTCCATCCTCGTTACCTCTTTGCATCGCTGGATCCTTTTGTTTACGAATCTTACAAATCTCGCAACCAGAGGCGTTACCAAGAGGCTTACAAGGTCATGTCCGAGATGATGACATCCAATTCGTTGGTCAGGATCAAAGATGGACCACCCTATAGCCCCGAACTTGAACAGCCAGTCCTTATGAACCCAATGGCTCGTGCAACCTTCGATCCGAAGACACGTAGCTATTCTTATACCAAAGATCTTGACAAAGCCGTGCCATTCGACGTCGCAAATGTGAAGACCGTCACCGAAGCATTCGCGTCCACTGGTTCGATCGTTGGGGTTGGGGTTGATCAAGGTGATCTTTCCTACAGTCACCAAGCGTACCATCATCTGATGAAGTTCCCGCTATCCAGAGTTGATCTCATCTGTTCCATCATGGAACCCGACCTTCATCGAACGCAATTTCACAGAGGAAGAAACCACTTACTGCCGTGCTCAGCCATCACCTCCTGCTTCCTTCGCTGCCCGTTGGGTAGGAAAAGAGGCGGTCTTCAAGTCACTCGGTATATCTTCGAAAGGCGCTGCTGCTACCATGAAAGACATTGAGATTCTTCCTAACGGAGCGGGCGTACCAACCGTCACTCTTCATGGCGACGCAAATGCTGCTGCCCGCAACAAGGGGATCACCCGTGTTCATGTATCATTAAGCCATTCCGAGGTGCGTTAGGCATCAAACTAGGGAAATATTCAACCACTCACCTTTTCTGCAGGCTGTCGCTATCGCATTTGCACAATCCACACTATAACCCCTCTACCATGATACGCACACCTGATGAGACATGTATGTATTCCCCGAAACATTCGCTATTAGACGCGCCTAGCAGTACCAGTATGAACTGTAATACCAGAATAGATTTTTCATCATTCCCTCTCTCGTCCTGAATACATCTCCTGCGTGATGATATAATTCGCAATCGCATCTGTGACCAACCATCTCCATGATTCCTCCCTCCCTGCGACTTTTGCTCGTACTTGGGTGGAGCTAAAAGTTTGTTCTTCTGCACCGATGTCGATGAATGCAATACGATCATTTGCTATGAATTCGCGTGCTATGTCCAAGGTCTTGCCCTGATCGACAGCATTGCCGGCGCCTCTATGGGCACACACTATGCGAGAACCTTCTTCATCTAGAGAGAGAAATTTTCGAAGCATTTGGACCATAGCTGGTGCAGATGGATAATATTTTTGGGAAAAGATGCGGACGAGGGTATCAGAACCCATGAGGAAGGTGAGCTCTGGTGAAGGGAACCGGTGTGATGCGTCTCGGTCGTCAGACAAATCTAACCTTGTCTGGAGGAAGCGGATCAGAAGAGTCGACTTCTGGACAAACGTCGGCTCGTTTATAATAGCAACAGCAACATTGTCTCCCGCCTGCGAAGATCCACCACCTGACTCTCCCATGTCGTCTGAGAGGAGGCGCATCATTTCAAGTCGTTGAAGGAATGTCGCATCTCCTGCATTCAAGGCTTTGTCTGCATTGCGGACGGAGAGTAGCAACAGTCGCGCATCGTACGGCTCTTCGGAGGAAGTGGAGAAACACTGTGGGCGAGGAGAATTGGCCAATGCCAAGTGCGCTAGGGTCGGAGGATTGAACGAGGAGTCGAGGACAGATATACGAAACGCGGATCGTGCGTGGGTTGGTTGATCAGGCAGAAATGGCCAACATTCATGAGTCGTGTATACGAGCTCAATAGATGATATCCCACGTTGTACTCGCTGAAGCAGAGGTAGTGCGTGGCTGGTGAATGCGGATGAGATAGAAGGAGTTCGAGGGTGAACCATGACTCGTCGGAAAATGGTTCTGTCTGTCACGGTCCCACGTAACCTGAGGCGGTCGTGCAAAGACCCTCACTTACCTGGTGATGTTCAGAGCAAAGATGGTTATCGTACCCGTGGCTGTGGTTGATAAGATTAGATGTGAGACTGCTGAGTCAGGCTTCGTTCCAGACAAACCGAACGACTCGCCTTCATCTCTGCCAGTGTCAATATTTCAATCATGGAGAAAGATGCTGAAGGTTTCTACACATCAAAAACCGACGATGGTAGATAAATGGGTTGAACGTACTGTCGCGATGCTGATCTATTCTCAGCGACTGCGAAACCTGAAGGGAAAGAGAGCGAGGTTACGGTAAAGAAACCCGAGGTTGCGGAAGCCACTACAGCAGGTGCGCACATAAAGATTCTCCACATCGCTACATACATATCTCAACGTCTTAGAGACCACCGATTTAATATCGTCCTCTTTTGAGGTTACAGTGGGTGACCTGCTCTGCACGTACGATGCATTGTCCATTCATCATGGTAATAGGTTACACTAGCAGATCAACAGGCCGATCCAAACTCTCCTTTGTACAGCGCGAAATCGTTCGAACAACTGGGCCTGTGAGTCTATCAGCAGCAAGCTTAGCTGGTTCTCAGATGCCTCTTTCCCAGGCATCAAGATCTGCTCAAGGGTTTGTATGCACTGGGATTCTCAAAACCCTCAAAAATCCAAGAACGCGCGTTACCCCTTCTTCTATCAAATCCGTCGGTATCAGATACATGCTCCAATGATTCATTCCTAATCACTTGCGCAGACCGCAGAACATGATTGGACAATCACAATCCGGCACAGGAAAGACTGCAGCCTTCGTTCTCACGATGCTGAGCAGGGTTGATTTCTCGCTCAATAAAACACAAGTGTGCAATTAAATTTTCGAATCCGATAAGGGTGAAATTTGATGTTATTTCAGGCAATCTGTCTTGCCCCTTCGCGAGAACTCGCACGGCAAATCATGTCGGTTGTTGTGGCAATGGGAAAGTTCACTCAAGTACAGACAGAATATGCCATCAAGGACAATCTTCCCAGGGACGTCACCAGGATAACAGCACAAATCGTCGTCGGTACTCCCGGAACCATGACCGATCTTCTCAAACGGAGAGTTATAGACTCGTCGGGCATAAAGGTTTTTGTGCTTGACGAAGCTGATAATATGCTGGACCAAGGTGGTCTAGGGGAACAGACACTGAGAGCCAAGAAGTAGATCTGTTCCATCATCATGAGTGTCATGTTGCTGACATAGCATTTACCCAGTCTCTTGCCCCGGACACAACCTCCTCAAATTATCCTGTTCTCCGCCACGTTCCCTGACCACGTGCGAATCTTTGCAAACAAGTTTGCTCCAAGTGCCAACAAGATCGAGCTTCAGAAAGAGGAATTGTCGGTAGAGGGAATACGTCAATTCTACATGGACTGCCGTGATGAGGAGCACAAATACGACATTCTGGTCTCGCTATATCAACTACTCACGATCGGCCAGAGTATCATCTTCTGTCAAGTAAGTAGGTTTTGGCCCAGTGGAACCTGGACGAGTGAATGACCACATTTCTAGCACCGGCATACAGCGGACAGAATCTCTCAGCGGATGACTACAGAGGGTCACAGAGTTGCATCACTTCACGGAGCGAAGGATGCTGCCGAGCGTGATTCCATCATTGACAGCTTCCGTGAGGGTCGCGAGAAAGTACTAATCACGACGAATGTCATCGCCCGAGGCATTGATATTCTTCAAGTCAACATGGTCGTCAACTATGATCTCCCGCTCATGAACGAGCGCGGAAATGCCCATTCTGGGGATGGTAGACCAGACGTCGAGACCTACATTCACCGCATTGGTGCGTCCATTCGTGTTATGATTTATGCTCGGAAGTACTGTTGGATAACTTGAACTCAGGGCGTACTGGCCGTTTTGGACGCAAAGGTATTTCGATCAACTTTGTTCACGACAAGAGAACATGGCTGCAAATGGAGGAGATTGAAAAGACACTTGGAAAGAAGATCATCCGCATTGAAACGAACGATCTGGATGACATGGAAGAAGTACATTTCCTCGCGTTCTATGTCGGCTCAATGTTGATGGTCTTGTCTTGTCTGTCCTAGAAAATGAAGAAAGCCTTGAAATGAAGTACCCGGCGGCGGAGGCTGTCCACAATATCGTATTTTTGCTTGTGGTAGCTTCATTTTTCAACTTGTTGTATATTTCCCTCTACAGGTTCCATTTGAAGGACTGTGGAATCGGCCTGAAAATCTAGGTAGACTAGCATATTCTGCACGGACTCCATCTTAACCCCAAGATATTGTAAATCCACTGAAGATTTGTTTTAAAAAAGGAGTTACTACATTGTAAATGGCAGACTCGCCATGTGATCGTACATAAGGCACTATTTCACTTCTCGGATGGCACGAAAAACATGGCATTTTGCAATCACCATTTCGAAACCACTCCAGTTCATCCTTGTGACTTTCTTGATGCGGAAAGAATATCTTCCAATGAGATGGATGACCTGTTGCACATTCCACGGAATATTCCGTCCGGATTCTTGAACAAGCTAACCGGTGTATCGAATTCCTAGGTCATTACGTCCTCAACAAACGCTCTACGATATGGGGAGGAAGGACACATACGGAGATTGTGCCAGCGTCAAGAACACAAATACGGTCGTAGGATATGATCGTGCGCAAACGGTCTTCAGGATGGTCAGCGAAAACAAATGATGGGCCGATGACAATGAAACTTACGTGCAATACAAAGGACTGTACGGTCCTCGAACTCTGTCGCGATGGTATACTTGGATCTTACCATCTGTTTCGTAGTCCACAGATGCTATATAGAGTATTAGATGCCGCATCATGCAGGGAGCACGTCGACATATACCAGTGGCTTCATCGAGGATAAGGATCTTCGTCTCGTGGACTAGAGCTCGTGCTAAGGACACCAAAGATCGCTGGGATACAGTAAGGAGTGGGAGAACGGTAGACTGCTTGCGAGCCTTACCTGGCCCACTGACATGTTACTACCTTCGTCCTCGATCGAAGTATCTAGGTTGAATCGATTACCAACGACCTGAGGGCTATCTTGGGTGGTTATCTCAGAGGAGTGGGATTGCTTCTCATGCGTGTCCACAAGGTGCGTCCGCTTAAGAGCATCCCAAAGGCGAGCGTCGTCATGCAAGCCAAATGGATCAAGATTGGACCTGAGAGTACCCGAGACT
>JBBPMD010000437.1:0-23500 GCA_038090095.1 Zangia roseola
ACGAAACTCTGTATCGGACTCTGCTTCGGTTGCTGAGTCGTCCTCCATACTCGGAAGGTTACCTTGAGCAGGTCCACAACGAATTGGAGTACATGCGTCCTTAGGAGCCGATACCCGAGGAGGTACCTAGTTTTTTGTCATGAAAGCAGATTAAAGTGGCTAATCCTTCACTCACCAGAAAAATATCCAATTCAGATTCGGGTTCCGTCAGAGAGTCCTCGATGTATTCGGATGGGACATTCTCAATCGATCCATGATGAGCAAGACTCTGGACCGTCTTGCCCTTGCCCTTGCTACTGGGAGAGTGGGATGGCGTCAATGTATTCCCCCCTGAGGGACTCGAAAGTTTGGGCGGAACTTCATTCGACTCTTTGCTTTTCACTGAGAAACGAGATGAATTGGGAGGAGAGTTAACGGGCGACCCAACAGAAGTGGAAGACAGAGCGTAATCATGGTGCCTTTCCCGCCTGCTACTGACACCAGGAACCTGAGCATTTCTACATGGAGTATACCTGGGACATGGTAAGCGAGACGTAGATGCCGAGCATCGGTATGAATCTCACTTTGCTGGAAAGTGCACTACTGATGAACTGATCGTAGCAGCACAAGGATTACAAGACGTGGACAACATTAATTCCACTTCCTCCTGAGTTTGGGAAGAGACGACATGCTCGATACGTCGGGAATATCGCTTGTGCTTGGGTGTGGCGTCGAGATGAAGAAGGTATTGGCTCTGAGACGATGGAACAGGAATCGCAGGTATAAGAGGATCACTAGACGCTTGACCATACGATGTCTCCCTCTGAATGAGAGGTTGCTTCAGTGGAGGAGATATATCTTCACGTGACAACAAAGTCCTGGTATCCCTCTCGTAAGTGTGGAATGGATCTAAGTAGCCCGTGTGGACTGGAGTGTATGAAGACCCCGAAGAGGCTTGGCTTGGCTTGGGGGGCGAGCGACGACTGGAACCTGCCAAAGGAGAGTGATCGTTAATGCCGTGCACACTCTTGGGTGCTCTTCGTGACAATGTCCGTGGAGTCACAATACAGGTCTCTGCACTGTTCGGTAGCCGGCGCCCAGGGGAAAACACCAGGCCAATGGGTTCTGTTGCTCTCCCCCGACCATTGAACGGTGTTCCAAGGTTCGCCTTAGCAACAGCGCCGTCTGCACATAATCGATGTGGTTTGGAAGGGGTAGGAGCAGAGCTTGGCTGCGCAAGATGCTTCTCGCTTGAGGGCGTCATATTGGATTCAACAGAGGACGCTGGCAAGTCCCGAAGACGCCCACCGCGCATACGCTTTCTAGCAGAAGTAGCCGGTGTGGGGAGTTGCAGCATTGGTTTTGCAGAACCCGCATGACTGCTGTGTTTGGTCCTCCTTCGCTTTGGAGAGCGCGGGGCTGAATGCGACTCTTCGGCGGGCCTGGCGGTCTTGTGCTGTACGGCGCGAGGTCTGGCCTCTTTATTACCTTTAGTGAAGTAGGTCGTTAGGGGAAGCTCTTGCTGGGACAAATCCATGGAAGAGAGGAAGTCGATGACTCAGGGGTACTACTAGTATTTGTTGTCGGAGTTGACACGCTTTCGATGTCCGACATCAAACACGTCGCGTCGACGCGCCAAACCTCTGAAGTTCTCTATGACGGTCGCACAACAGTCAAAGAAACGAAGAATGTCAGACTCGGCACAGTCATCACCTTCCTCTCAGCTTCTTGTCAAACGACTCTCAGAGAAAGCCAAGCTACCTACTCGTGGCTCGCTGCTCGCGGCAGGCTACGACCTCTACAGGCACCCCCTTTCCTTCGCTGCGTAGGTCACATTGCTGACTTATACACAGCGCAGAGAAGAAAACGATACCCGCACGTGGAAAAGCACTAGTCGATACTCAGCTTTCAATCGCTGTCCCGATAGGCACGTACGGACGCGTCGCGCCACGAAGTGGGCTTGGTAAATATCGTATCTTGCTCCCCAGCGTTCGTCTAAGATACGAGTTTTTCAGCCTCAAAATTCATGATTGATACCGGGGCCGGTGTCATTGACGCAGACTACCGTGGCACGGTCTTTGTTCTGCTGTTCAATCTCTCTGACCAGGACTTTGAAGGTAAGTTCGGCTTTAGCATCTGAGCACTAGTCACTGATCAGGCATCTTTAGTGCAAGAGGGCGACCGCATCGCACAACTGGTCCTGGAGAAAATCTGCAACCCAGACGTTCTCGAAGTAGAGGTTTGTCTTCTACACAAGTCATTGTTTGTGATACTGATTGCTTGGAAAGAATCTTGATGAGACACTTCGGGGCGTTAATGGGTTCGGGTCGACGGGTGGTCACAGCCAGCTGGTAAATTCATGATTGATACTAGTGATTCTGGTCACGAAACATGATATCCTGTTGATCCTGAATCTAATATGTTACCCTATGCTATTGTATGAGATTGTGCAGAGTTAGACGAGGGCCATTTCTGCAAAACCATGAAACGCACCATAACTAGTCATCTCCTTCGATCGGTTTCTACAACATACATGCCTTCTAGCGTCCGGCTTGAGTAGTTGAGAAGTGCTGTTTGCTGTGTTCCCTCATTGAGCGGCTTCTTCGTCAGAGGGATCCCAATATTCCCCGGCCACACGCGTCCATCAGGAATGGAATCATCCGTGACATGATCTACATCAATGAGCTTGACAGCTTCGACGAGTTTGATAAGCTCGTCCAGTGATTTTTTCGTAGCATTACATTCAGGTGTGCCTTCCGTTGGGGGGGTGAGAGCAGAGAGCTCATGAAGACGCCGAAAAGTGTCGGAGGAGAGCGACGGCGAGGGATATAAAGATATGAGCTTTCTAACGGACCAAGTTGGTTCTAGGGGTATTCCACATGCATCCGTTCCTACTCGTCTTCCGAGTTTGAAGGCCTGCAGGAACGTTGCCGAGTGACGGCCGGCAATGACCATGGCTGTAGGAAACTTTTCACGGAGCTTTTGATGGGTCCGCGGCGGTGCTTCGTACGCTCAGTGGGTCCCGAAGTCAACGACCGTGCGATTGGGATTTATCTTGTTCCAACTCACTGAGGGAGCGCGGCTTAGTGGGCTATAAAAGGTACTACTAGTTTGAAGTAATTCCGAATTGAGAGTACGTGCTGAATTACTAGTCCCACAACAAACAAGCAAACTCGCAACCACCGTACGTTCGTTGTACCACCGGTCACCGTTCTCGCCATATTCGATTCATACTAGGGACAATTTTGTCAGCCTGATGACCCATCGAGCGTATGAGGACGTTAGTTATTCCCGAATACGTGAGTTCGATCGAGTCTTTTGGCAGGGATTACTTTACAACTCATGGTTTGCGGCCCCGGCGCACCATCACCTGTCCTCAAAGTCGTAGACCCAAGGCACTCCGAGGAGGCAGCAATGATATCCGACCTGCATCATGACGACAACGAACTCTGTAATCCCGAAGCAGCACTGTACTCGTCTCAAGAGTATCGTGAACGTGTAGAAAAGAGTCTGCTGAGGAAGTTGGATACCCGAATGTCAATATTGATATTGATATACATTCTGAACTATGCGAGTAGTTTTGAAATATTTCTTTCTGGGTTTCTTACGACAGAAAATGTGCTAGGTTGATCGTAACAACGCTGCGTGAGTTGCTTCTTGAATGCTATGGACCTTTAACTTTTTGATATCCGTGTATCCCTCAAGTGCGGCGAGACTTCGTGGTTTCGAAGAAGATCTTCACTTGCAGGGACAACAATTCAACAACATATTGAGTTCCCTATATGTAGGATATATCCTGATGCAAGTACCATCGTAAGTGGTTCGTCATCCTGTGTTGTGCGAGTAATCAAGACCCCATAGCAATATGTTTTTAAACCATATTGGGAGACCTTCTATATATCTCCCAGGGTGTATGATTGCCTGGGGTATTATGTCTATCCTTACGGGTAATGTTGCGCATAATCCATTATCATCTGGCAGCTCAGGGAATCTTATTCAGGCACAACCACCACGTAAATCCTACATTCATTTGGATTGCGTTGACTGAGCAATTTCAAAAGATATACCGGTGCTCTCCTTACACGATTCTTACTTGGATTTGTTGAGGCCGCGTTCTTTCCCGGGGCTTTATTCCTTCTTTCCAGATGGCAAGCCCCCATGCTCTTGGTCGTCAAGTATTACTAATTTGCTGGAAAGGTACAGACGCAGAGAGTTGGGCGAAAGAACCGCCGTCTTGATGTGCGGAAATATGATTAGCAATGCGTTTGGTTCCCTTATAGCATCCGCGATCCTTGATTCAATGGATGGTGTTTGGGGGTATGCAGCATGGAGGTAATTTGCACATAAAGTTTGAAGTGTTGTGCCAAGTATATTTAATCGACCCCCTAGGTGGTTATTTTACGTTGAGGGGACAATCACTGTGGTTGTCGCCATCGGCGCGATCTTTGTATTGCCAGATTTCCCGTCGTCACCATCCCTGTGGCTCACGCCTCAGGAGCGTGCATTGGCACGACTACGGATGAAGGAAGACGGTTTGGTTGATGAAGCCGAAGCGGCGGACGCGAAAGGGCTGACAACAGGGTTGATACAAGCGTTCTCGGACTGGAAGGTTTGGTGGCTCTGCATAGCGATGGCAAACATGGTCGTCTCGCTGTCATTTAATGCCTTCTTTCCCACCTTGACCGCGACGATGGGATATACCCCAGCGGTAACCCTTCTCCTGTGCTCCCCGCCTTGGGCGTTTGCTACGATTATAGCTTTCGTAACGTCGAGGTAACTGCAGGGTTGGTTTTCCGTGGGTGAGGACTCACGATTCGTCTGTAGGCACTCTGACTTACGCGCAGAGCGTTTTCTTCACGTCTGCGCGTCATTGCTTTTGGGAATTCTTGGATTTTCCATGGCAATGATGAGTATGAACACCGCGATCCGTTACATATCATTGTGAGTACCAACTTAGATATCCTGTTTTGACCCCTTGCGACGTATGTTTCAAGGTTTCTTATGGCTCAGTCCTACACCGGCTTCGTCGTCGTCTGGGCTTGGGTCAGTAACTCCATACCACAACCTTCTTCCAAACGCGCTGTGGCACTTGCATTCATCAACGCGTTCTCGCAGCTCGGTAACGTGATCGGCTCGTGAGTAATCTCTATGATAGACTTTGTCTTTGCTAAGCTTCACATGTCGACAGTTATGTTTGGCCGTCTCCGTGGGGACCTTCCTATGCGAAATCATGCGCTATATGCATCGTAACGAGTGTCTTGAGTATCCTCATGTTGTGGGTCTTTAGAAGGCACCTGGCCCACCTAAACCGGGAGTTGGAAGCTGAAGATACCAGACTAAATCGTCCCAGGGGATTCCGGTACTTGCTTTGAGCAAGGTGAACTTGAAGATCATGCAACGAGACTTTCCTTGTACCTATGGTAATCGATACATCCGAAATAAATATAGGTTATGGTTCAGCAGTTCCGATTTGAAATTGACTACCGTGTCCTCAAACCAAAATGTATTCCTCTGCCCAACAGCACCGAAAAATTACAAACGGAAGGTAGGTGATCAAATGACAGAGTCGCGGAACTGGATCATCGATTTCTTGTCTGCTAAATGTCCGCATCGTATCATTATTTCCATCAGGATTGACGCTGCGCGAGAGTGGGAGGGAATGCGCTTCTCTGCGGACTGACACGCCACCGAACCAGACTTGTCCTCCGATCGGTGACCTGAAGAAGTCCGAGGTTGTTTGATAGGGTGTGCTGGAATCCAGATCCAACTAAATTTACGCATCAACCCTCCTTTGCTTGTTTTACATGGATCGCTCCTTTCTTTTGGGCCTGTAATGAGTATTTGAGTTGTGGAAATACCATCTTGGTGATTCTGGGTAACCGATTGCCGTCGTCCACTCCCTCTGGCGTAGCGAGAGGTGCGTTGACGGGTCGCTACCACGTGGTCGATGCGGGCAGCGTCACCGAGATTTTCTTCATCGTGAGGTGGCAAGGGTTCCTGTTACCATGGTGCGGGGGTCGACGGAGAAAGCGGACGATATAGCCGAGACAAACATACGCCTATATGGGGACAGCTGAAACTGTGTTAACGTTGATCCTTGATAGTAATCGCATCTCTTTGCAAGTTTGCAAGCCAATTAATGGCAGGGTCATCTCTTGCACTCAGTCAATGTCTAAATACCACTGGTTGGTTTCCGGGACAACTATATAGGGATGACCCTTGTGAGTAACGGAGGAGCGGACATCGGATCACCTCACGAGTTATGGGGACAAGTACCCCGCGGCATTCCCATGTAAGTATTTACCTCCTCTTCCGAAGCCCCATATGCAGATATAACATCCCAGTTCTCTCATTCTTGCTATCCCCCATCTTCCATCCTTCCCCTTGCCGCTCGTTATCATCCCCCCCAATAATGCTCGCTAACATCACATGGCTGGACCTGTGTCTCGCAGGTGTCGGTCTCTACCTCGTCAACCGTATCGTATCCAAGAATATATCTGCACCATTCCCCCCAGGCCCCAAGGGTCTTCCCCTTGTCGGCAACATCGCTGATATGCCGTCCGTCAAGCCCTGGCTCACCTTTGTCAAGTGGGGCCAGAAATATGGCACGTACCACGTTTCCCCCGTGCGCAGCATCTAACCTTCTTTCCTAACACCCTCAGGCGACATCGCCCACGCCGAGATTCTGGGTCAACACATCATCATCCTCAACAATGTCAACGTTGCGATGGAAATGCTCGACAAGAAGAGTTCTTCCTACTCGGATCGTCCGGTCCTTCCCATGGGTGGCGAACTCGTCGGGTGGAAGAACACCCTCGTCCTCCTTCCCTATGGCGACCGTCTCCGTGAATACCGCAAAAACTTTGCCCGTGTGATCGGTAGTCGCGCCGCAATGGACACTTACCATCCCATCGAACTCGCAGAGACCCATCGATTCCTCCAGCGTGTCCTCGCCAAGCCTGCCGAGCTCGCACAGCAAGTCCGCCATACCGCCGGTGCCATCATCTTGCGTATCTCCCATGGGTACGAAGTCAAGGAAAATAACGATCCCTTTGTGGACCTTGCCGATAGAGCCGTAGACCAGTTCTCAAAGTCTACAGCCACTGGCGCGTTTATGGTCGACGTTATTCCGGCATGTACGTTGTGGTGGCTTCTAGAACGGGGAATGTAGCTCAACTCCTCGCTTAACAGTGGCTCATGTTCCTGAATGGTTCCCCGGTGCCGGATTCAAGCGTCAGGCGAAAGAGTGGCGCGCTACCCTTAGCGATATGGTCAACCAGCCGTTCCAGTTTGTCAGGGATCAAATGGTAGGCTGAAACATCACGCGCACGTTCGGCAGCAGATTGGAAATAATTCTGTTTTAGGCAGCGGGCATTGCGCCCGAATCCTTCGTCTCAAACTTGCTCGAGGGAAGGACGTTATCTGCGGAAGAAGAACACGTTGTCAAATGGTCTGCCGCTTCATTGTACAGTGGTACGTGAGAATACCCCTCTAACAGAGATTCGACTGAATGCGCGCCCGACAGGTGGTGCTGACACCGTGAGCGATACCCGTTTCGTGATATGTTTGTGCTCATTGGAGTGGCCAGACTGTCTCGACTATCCACTCACTTTACCTGGCATTAACGCTTTATCCCGAAGTTCTGAAGAAGGCTCAGGCAGAGATCGATGCTGTTATTGGCTCGGATCGTCTCCCGAATTTCAGTGACCGTGATTCGCTGCCATATATCGAGGCCCTTGCGAAAGAAGCACTTCGCTGGCACACCGTTGTTCCTACCGGCGCGTGCCTGTGATCCTCGTGTGGGCTTTTCCGCTAATGCCGGAATAGGTGTACCGCATCGCACGACTGAAGACGATATCCATAATGGTTACTTCATCCCCAAGGGCTCTCTGATCATGGCCAATGTTTGGTTCGCCCTCGAACTATGTGTGTCTGTGCTACCTTGCTGACACGTCCATGACAGGGGCATGCTTCACGATCCCCGGAGCTACACTGAGCCAAACGAGTTCAAGCCCGAGCGGTTCCTCGCGCAGGACGGAAAAGAGCCTGAACTTGACCCTCGTAGTATCTGCTTTGGGTTCGGTAGACGGTCAGTTCTGTCTGTTAGTGTTACTTGTTACGAGGATGACTGACGCACCCGATTAGCATCTGCCCAGGTCAATAGACACCCTGACACGGCGTATTTTCGATGCACTGACTAATTTCCTACAGGCATGCACTTGGCTGATGCATCGGTGTGGATTTCAACCGCGATGACTGTCGCAGCCTTTGATGTGTCCAAGATCGTGGAGAACGGCGTGGAGATTACACCTGAGATTGATCCATCAACGGGTACTATCAGGTAAGGGGTTGTCGGCGGCCTCGGTATAGGACGGAGACTCAAGCGTGTTGTTGCAGTCACCCGAAGGATTTCAAGTGTTCGATCAAGCCACGTTCAGCAAAGGCATTGGAGTTGATCCAACAAGACCCAGTTCATTGATATATAATTTTCCGATCTCAATTTACCGTACATACTTGGTTGAAATATTTATTTTATTTTTGCTTTTTCGAAAGTCCTCGGAGTGATCGGACAAGATACACGTGTGGGCGTTGACCGCGGAAAACGGAAGGAAGCAGAGGTGATCGATCAAACGTAATTTCCATAAATATACTAGCGTGGGAGAGGATTTGAGTTCTGGATGTGATTTTCGGTTTTTGAGAGATTCTCCTTGAGAAAGCGATGGACTGAACCCTGGATAGTCTCGGCAAACGAACTTTCTGAGAGAAGCGGTGCCTCTGCAACTGCTCGCTCCACGATCGGGTACCTTGGAATCTCAGGGTCGCACACCGAATCCGCCAGTGAATCCAACTCACCTGTCTATCTCTCCCATCAGTTCGCGGTAGATCGCTTCCTGACTCTGCTGAATCAGATTCACATCCGACGCCAGTCGCTGTCGTGCGATTTCCTCCACTCGCGCTTGGAACCCTTCAATCCGTTCCTACCCGATGCTTATCAGCCGATTACTAGTAGAGTAAACACTACTTACACTGCGCTGAAATTCTGCCAGTAATTCCCGTCGCAAGCGATCAAACTCGCCCGATTTTTTGAATCTGCAGTGTTGGTGTCAGCTTTCGTCGCGTTTGGATGGAATGGTCACTTGCTCGTCGACGAGTTCGTCTGGGCTGGACATTGTTGTGGTCTATTTAACCTCAGCTTCGCAACAATGACCATCGTATTCCCCCCACTCAAAAACGACCTCATTCTGCGTGCAGCTACCGGTCGACCCACGGAACGTGCGCCAGTATGGCTCATGCGTCAAGCTGGTCGTCATCTCCCAGGTCTTCCTCCTCTTCCCCGTACAACATACCCCTACTCAATCACCTCCAGAGTTTAGAGAACTACGCAAATCGCACGAATTTTTCGAGCTATGCCAGTCCCCGGAACTCGCCGCAGAAGTCACCCTCCAGCCCATCGATCACTATCCAAACCTGATCGATGCCGCGATCATCTTCTCCGACATCCTCGTCATCCCCCAAGCCTTGGGCATGGAAGTCCTCATGAACCCCGGCCCCGTCTTCACTAAACCCCTCGACGTCCCCGACGACATGCAGCACCTTCACACCGAAGGCGTCAAAGAACGCCTCCAGTATGTCTACGACGCCATCACCCTCACCCGCCATCGTCTCGACGGCCGTGTCCCCCTCATCGGCTTCTGCGGCGCCCCATGGACGCTCATGGCCTACATGATCGAGGGCACCAGCTCCAAGACATTCCAGAAATCCAAAACATGGCTCTTCAAATACCCAGACGCGTCCAAGGCCCTCTTGCACACGCTCACGATCGCCTGCATCGACTATCTGGTCGGCCAAGTCGAGGCAGGTGCACAGGTACGTCCGTTCCCTGCCTCCTTTTGCCGTCATTCGCGCTCGATTCCCCGGATGACCCCCCCCCTCGCTCTTAGCTCCTCCAAGTATTCGACTCGCATGCCGGCGAACTTGGTCCACACGACTTTGAAGCGTTTTCGTTGCCGTTCATGACACAGATCGCACAGGGGGTTCGGGAACAGCTCTCGGCGCGCGGGCTTGCGCGTGTCCCCATGATCGTCTTTGCCAAGGGCGCCTCGCCTGCGCTCGCTGCCAAGGCGGGGTACGACGTCGTCGGTCTCGACTGGACAGTCGATCTCAGACATGCGTTACCCCGCGACGTGGCATTGCAGGGAAACCTTGACCCCATCGTGCTCTTTGGCGGGCGCGATGCAATCGAGCGAGAGGTGAAACACATGTGTCAAGAGATTCGGGCTGTTCGCCCTACTACTGGGTGGATCGCGAATCTTGGCCATGGCGTCATGCCAGGCGTAAACCCAGACGATTTCGAGTGGTTTTGCCAGTGTGTACAGAAATATTCTCGCGTCGAGAGTGAATAACTGGCTTTCAAAATCATGCGTCTATCGTTAAATCGGTGGTGTACACGGATGACGAGGTAGTGCGAGAATGAGAGGAAGATGGAAGATGCTGGACCTTTACAATGCCAGAAGAGTAGGAGATCATGTTAAATACGAACAGTGAATGAAAAAGAGATCGTCCTGACAAGTGTCAGTTTGTGCGCCCAAGGGTCAACCAAAGTATGCAACAGATCAAACAATGCAAGACACCCATCCTATGCTACAACATCAGCAGCGCTGAAGCTGCTCCTCCTCCGTCTCACAGGTCGTGGACCGGGCCGTTGGGTAGTTTTGGATGCAGGAACGACCACAGCAGATGCGCCAGTCGTCATCCATGCATCCGAGGGTTTCGTCTTCGTTCCTCCAGTAACCTCCGTCAGGGTATTAGTCGCATTGTTCCGCTTGGCCAATTTAGGTAGTCTTGACGGAGTCTGTGACGGCGGGGGTTGTGGCACTCTCCGTGACGACGGCGCACCAACGCCTCTGGCTGCTGTACTTCGCGTCGTCGCCCCCGTCGCCAATCGTGGTATCTTGTTTGGAGGTTGTGCAGACGTCTTCGACGTCATGCTGGTATTGATAGATGGTGGTTTTCGTGGGCTAGTTGCGGCCGCAGATCGCAGGACACGTGTAGGCCGCTGTTCCGATGCCGTTCCCCTTGCTCCTGTTTGTCGCGTGGCTACCCTGGTACGTTGCCGCGTGACGGGCGGCGCTGCACCGAGGGCAGGAAGCATGTCGTCTGCTTCCTCACCATTTTCATCATCAGAATCCACTGCGACCCGCTTCGCGACCGGTGTCTTCCTCGGTTGCCCCGGAGGAGCAATCGCTCGTGCTTTCGCTGCGGCGGCCGCCACGTGTCGGCTTGGCGTCACAGGGGGTAAAGGCATGGAAGGCACGTTGTTGGCAGATGGTGTCACCCTTCCCCCATCTCCCATCTCCTCATCTTGCTCTGCCGGCGGGGTAACCGGTGTTACGACCGGCACTGTCGCCGTGGCAGCAGCAGCCTGGGCGCGCCTCACCTCGTCAATCGCTGCCCACTTTGCCCATTCCAATTGCTTGAGGTACATGTATTGTTGCTGTGGACCCACTACGCTTCCCGGCCGAACGATCCGCATGAACGCGATCGCCTCGGCGGCAGTAAACCCATATTTCCAGATGAGATAGGCTCCGATCAGGGTGCCAGTGCGTCCCAGACCTGCTTTACACTGAAGATAAGTGTTAATACGTACCCGCGAAGTGATGATAAGGGAGCCAAGCAAAAGAAAATGGCGTACATGAACAGCGATAACACCTCCAGTTTCTACTATAGCGTCTGACATGTCGATAAATGTCCGCACGATCTCGTCTGTCGGATTGGTGCCATCATCGAAATAAAGCTCCTGATGGTTGATGCCACGATCGAGAAACAGCTGGCTATCGTACAATTCGGTATTTAGCCGAACGACGAGCTTTACACCGCGCTTCTCAAAGTAATCGAGGCAATTGGAGAACGGGGTAGATAGTTTGCGTTGAAGGGCGAGGTTACAGGGAGATGAACGGCTCGGACTTGCTGTTCCGGGTCGGGTAGAGGGGGAGGGTTCAGCAGCGGCTTGCTTTGCTTCTTTCTGGTTCTTGATCCAAGTGGAGTCCAAGGGGGAAGCGAATGCGATAAAGTTCGGGGTTATCCAGTTCCAGTCACCGTTCTCGACTTTCTCGTAATACTCATATTCTTCCACGCTGAATTCATTCATATCGCAGAGGCCGTTTTGCATAGCCTTCCACATTCCCCATAGACAGTCCTGGATGTTGAGATTGAAGTCGGAGGGACCACGGCCGGCATCACGGAAGGGCATGAATTCGAGCTCAGCAATCGGACGGAAGGCTTCCCACGGAGCGCGACGTTGAACGATCATCTAACAAGGGTGTGAAGAGTGACGCGAACCGAGAATGAAATACTTACGACATAGAGTGCCATCAAAAGAGCGGCGTTTGCCTTCCGCCGCGGTTCGTCGGAGGAGTACAGGACGAGGCGATGTGACTGGAGGTCTTTGTCCTAACAGGAGAGAATGAGCGCGATGGGCGTGTCGTTGTAGAAGACACGCACTTCGAGTAGTTCGTGGATAAGGATGCACGCCTTGTATACCATGGCGAGATTGAGTGGGCCCCAGTCCTGGAAGAAAGAGAGATAGAGCAGCTGGTCATCGATCGTGAAGTAGTAGTAGGTAGCGTCGTCGTCGGGGGAGGCGGAAGGGCCGCCTCTGGGTCTGGCGCGGACACGGGGATTGTCGGGCTGGTCTGAGGAGGTGTTATTGAGGAGGTGTGGGCCTGGGGGTGGATGTGGAAATGTTGTAAAGTAGAGTCTGATGAAAAGAGTTGAGTTGATGAGGCAGACATGAGGTGTGTACACTACCTGTCTCCGAAATGGCTGAGGGGCTCGCACAAAGGAGGCATTTGTAGGAGGGAAATGATCAGAGAGGAAGGAAAGGAGGGAAGAGGGAACGCGACAATAAAGAACGGTGGCAACGTGCCTCGAGGTAGCCGTTTGGAAGCTCTTTGGAAAAGGAAACAGGTCCCGTGACCATCACACACAAACCACAATCTAGGGTTCGGGGACGACGACTGGCTCGTCCGAGCGAGATCACTGCAAAGAAATGAGTGCTACAGATCGTAGGGTATGGGGTAACGCGATGACCGTCAGAAAAGCGTGTCGTGCAACGAGGCGACATCAGGGGCCTGACGAATCGCGTTGTTTGTTCTTGTTGGCTCACGCCTACCACGACTTCCTCCCTCACACCTCGGTACGCGCAAATGCCCGACAATCAGATTTTCAAGGTCCTGTTCATTCTGTATCACTCTTCTCCACGCTCACTCCCCCTCAGGCGACCTACAGCGGGATACCCGTGTACGAAATGTACGTGCGATTCCCCACCATCCCCACACTCCGCCTCATCTCGTTGACACGCGTAGGATGTGCAAAGGTGTCGCTGTAATGCGTCGCCGCTCAGATTCCTGGCTCAACGCGACACAAATACTCAAGGTCGCTGGCTTTGACAAACCCCAGCGCACCCGCGTCCTCGAACGGGAGGTCCAGAAGGGCGAACACGAGAAAGTGCAAGGCGGATATGGAAAGTACCAGGGTAAATCGTCCTTCCTTCACATATCCTTCATGACCTCATAGCCCACAGGCACCTGGATTCCGCTCGAACGAAGTATTGCCCTCGCAAAGCAATACAACTGTGAAGCGGCCCTTCGTCCCATCATCGAATTTCAGCCCGCAGCCAAGAGCCCACCCCTCGCTCCAAAACATCTCGTTTCCACAGCTTCCGTCGCAAGGCCCGCCCGTCGTGCTGCAGCCGCCATCGTCGAGCCAGTTGTCGCTCTTGTTGCCACGCGCTCGCGCCGTCAGCCTGATGCTGATGACGTATCAGAGCCGGAAATATTTTCTGAACCCGGCTCAGAGGATGGCTCAATGACATCATCTCCTTCACGTGGATCGTCTAGCTCGCGTACTCCCTCTCCTATCGCCGATGCATTCGGTCATATGGACGCGTCAGGAGACCGTAGGCATCCTGTACGACGTAAACCGCTCCGACGTCATCTCGACGACCGCCTCGAAGTCCCTTCAGAAGATGAGATCGCCACACAACCCAACGGCACCGATGATCCGCGCGCCTATAGTGATCAGATCCTCGAATATTTCATTTCGGACACAAACCAGATCCCTCAGGTTCTCATTTCACCTCCCCCCGATTTTGACGCCAACATGGCCATCGATGATGACGGCCACACCGCACTCCACTGGGCTTCCGCAATGGGCCGCCTCCGCATCGTGAAACTTCTGCTCACAGCCGGTGCTGATATCTTCAAAGTGAACAAAGCAGGTCAAACTGCTCTGATGCGCAGTGTCATGTTTGCAAATAATTACGACGTACGAAAATTCCCGGAGCTATACGAACTTCTTCATCGTTCCACCCTCAACATCGACAATTACAATCGCACCGTCTTCCATCACATCGTCGATGTCGCCATGTCCAAAGGGAAGACCCATGCCGCGCGCTACTATATGGAAACGATGCTCAATCGCTTGGCCGACTATCCCAAGGAGCTTGCCGACGTGATTAATTTTCAAGACGAAGACGGCGAGACTGCATTGACAATGGCTGCTCGATGCCGAAGCAAGCGCCTCGTCAAACTCCTTATCGATCACGGAGCAGACCCTAAGTTGGTGAACCGTGACGGAAAGAGTACCGAGGATTATATCCTTGAGGACGAACGCTTCCGGTCGTCTCCGGGACCGATTTCCCGACTTTCAGGAATGTCTTTTCGCAATGCGCAAGCTGCATATCCCTTGCCGGCTGCTCCCCCTTCCATTCCCGTGGGTGGTGATCGCCTGCCACTGCATCTCTCAGTATCCGGTCAGAAGGCGAGCACAAAATGCGTCAATGAAATCACGAGCATGCTTGATACTTTGGCCGCATCTTTCGATCGCGAGCTCCAAGATAAAGAACGTGACATGAACCAAGCCCACGCACTCTTGCAAAATATCCAACAGGAGATTCTCGAGAGCCACCGAGCGGTCAATCAGCTCAAGACGCAAGCAGAGGGACTGCAGCTCGCGAGAGGGTTGCTGTCAGAGCTAGAGAGCCGGTTATCGGACAAGATGGGGAAAAGGTATCGGTTGGGATGGGAGAAATGGATCAAAGACGAGGAAAGCCGAGAAAAGTTGATCAGGGACGTAGCAGATGGGGAGCTCAAGATCACCCCTTCCACGGTACCCTACCGAACGGACGACGATGTTGAGGCTGAGACGTCGGCGGAACTAGGAAGCAAAGATAAGGGCAAGGGGAAACGGAAGGCGCTACCCCAAGAAGAAGATCTCACGGATCTTCTTGCACTGTACGCTGATGTTCCGAATAGCGAAGACGCGATAAAGGCCGTCTGTGAGCTGGTAAAGGACGACCTGGGACATAGCCGGAAGCGGAGGAAGGAATTATTCGATCAGTTGATTGCATTCCAGGCGGAGGCAGGAACCAGTGGAGGAATGGCTGAGTATAGAAGGCTTATTGGCGCCGGGTGCGGGGGTGTACCACCTTCAGAGGTGGATAATATCATCGGGATGTTGCTCGAGGTGGGCGAGGTTATTTCGATAACATTGGACATTGACTCACCCATCTCAACTCCAGACGCTCGAGTCGGAAGAACCTAGCATGGCGACAGGAGCATGGACTGGGACAAAGACAGGACCTATGCCAGCGGGTTGATATTATTGTACTATATTAGAGCCAATAATTCTGAAAAGACAGGAGTAAATGCTTAGTCAGCGCAATTTTGGTTTTTATACCAGGAATTGTTTCTCCTCAGCACTCCATGTCGCTATCACGCGTACAAGTCCTCAAAGCCACCACCAGGATACCGTGGACCAAGAATTTCCGCCACCTCCTCCCTGTTCCAAAACATTGGCAAGAGAAACGTTCGCGTTATGACTCTGGTCTTAAAGCAGTCCCGGTCAAGGATCGTATCAAATACTGGAACGTCGTTCCTGGAGACAAGATACGCATCCGTGGTGAAGGACGCAAACTGCACGAAGTCCTGAGTATAAACAAGTTCTCGAACCGCGTCTACATCAAAGGTTCCACCATAAAGGTGCGCTAATGTCGGGTGAATGCAAGCCCCGCATATCCAATCCTTGTCATAGGAAGCAGGCCCCAATAATGTACCCATCAACCGAAGTGTGCATTACTCGAGGTGTCAGCTATTCCTGGGTATCCATAAAGTCTCAAGACCGCAAGGAGGAGAACGAGAAATCAGGTGAGCACACATCTCGTGGATTTGCTACCTGGTGGTGAACGAGCCGCAATGATAGCGTGTTTGCGCGACGTGTGGGCGCGAGGGACCCTTATTGGCATCCCGGCCTTCGTCGTTTCGACTGGAAGCGTGTCGCAATTGCGACCGTGCCTGTGTATTACAACAAAACCAACAGAGCCCCGCTCGTGATACCATGGCCGGAACACGCATTCCCGGAACGACCAGGAGGTATGTCGTATTCATCTACAATGTGCCAAGGAACTCGGGGTGACATTCCGCTTTATGCAACTAGCCAACGCGTTCTATGATACTACTAAAGACACGGTTCTCAAGATTACCTACCAACCACCGGACGTCAGGAAACCCAAAGCAGCCGATGAGAACGCGTATATCAATGCGTTGTTCAGCCCTCGACCGAGGTCGTTTGATGAATCAACACCCATGGAGTACCATCTTGCCAAGGAGCTGTCGAACCCACATAGTCGGGCAAAGAAACAGAAACGATGGCAGGCCGCAAAGGTTCGGAGAACTGAGGTTCTCAAGAAGTTTGTGGAACACGAGATCATGAACTTGAACGGTCGACCAGCAAGGGTGGCGCGTGCCGAAGGGGTGTTTAAGTTTAGGCAAAAGATGGAAGAGGAGCGCAAGGCAGAGAAGAAGAGGCGGTGGTTGACAGTAGAACGCAAGGCAAAGATTGAGAGGAAAGTGAAACGCAAGGAGAGGAAAGCGGCGAAGCAGAAGGAAAAACTGACCCAGTTAGTACTGAAAGAGACTGCGAACCAGGTCATTCCTGGTGCAGGGCCTCGCAATTAGAGCATATCTTAATTATTATTAGTCAACTTCGCTTGACCGATTTGCATCCGAAAGGGACCGCACAGCACCAGGGCAGTATTCGCTTCGAATGTGGACCCTACCGTCCCTCAAGCTTCTCGTTTCACCATCCACACTCTAGGTTATGACAGACTCCACCGTCAAGTATCGCGGCCTTTCATCTTCGGAGGATCAGACCGTATACCAGCCCGATATCCACGAAGATGGGCCAATAGACGAATTGAATCCGGCGCGAGCTCCAACCGAGTGGACGTATTTCCTTCTGGGTTGTGCCATACTATTACCTTGGAATGGTAAAGTTTCTCGTCGACTTATTCGTCCTGAGGTAGGCTCATGCGAACGCCACATAGCTATGATCAATGCCACACCGTTTTTCTTGTCCCGACTAGACGGCACTTCCTTCTACACGACCTTCAGTCCCTCCTCGGCTACTGTCTACACCTTAACCAACGTATTCTCCCAGTTCTACTGCACGGTCACTTTGAAACAGGTTCGTACATATCATTTAATGATTGTGATGACGAGTGCTTACTTCAAGGTCATCACTCTGGCAGTCATCTCTGTCTCGTCGCATATTCGGATCCATCATTACTTCGATCATTCTTGTCGCCTCTCTATGTCTCAGCACATTCTTTCGAGGCACCCCATCGCTGTTCTTTTCGTATGCTCTCATCAGCATGGTGGTCTTCGCAGTCGTCACCGGTTATCTGTGTACCGCTGTCTTGGCTGGGGCGGCACTACTTGGCCAGTCGTTCCTACAGATCGTGTTGTCGGGTCAAGCTGCGGTTGCGGTTGCGGTCAGTGCAGTACAGGTCATTAGCGTCATCATTTCTCTTTGGGGCCCCTCCCCTGACCCGTCCATCACCGTTTCTGATGATCGTGCCGAAGCCTTGGCGGCGCGAATCTTTTTCGGCGTCTCCGCAATCTTTCTTGTCATTACGTTCGCTTCCTACGTGTGGTTGAACAGGCAGCCTTTTTATCAATCGATTGTCGGCTCTCTGGAACGACGCCACGAAACTGGACACCCAGATGAGTTAACGGGACTTGTTGCGGGCGCCAGTAACGCCGCGAATCCTTCGAAGGCGGCTGACTCGCATATCTTCTTTGTTCTCAAACGCAACTTCATTTTTATGTTCTCTGTCGCGTATACATTCTCTGTCACTCTCGTAAGTGGCCACTTCATTGCTGTAGTTGCTCCAACTGATAACGTCTTCGATAAGGCGGTATACCCCGCGGTCACAGTGCGCGTGCAATCCGTGGATCCAAACATCCATCCCTTACTCTTCACCTCGTTCCATTTCTTGGCTTTCAACGTTGGCGACTTCGTTGGGCGATGGAGCTGCTCGTTCCCTTGCCTCGTTGTCTGGTCTGGCAAGAAGATTCTCGTCATGTCCCTTCTACGGACGCTATTTATTCCACTGATCCTTCTTTGTAATTTCCACCAATCTTCAACCATCCCGCCGGTCTCTCCGGTCATCAATTCCGATATACTCTACATGATAATACTCCTGGCGCTGGGATACACGACCGGCTATATCGTGTCTCTATCCATGCTTGCTGTTTCATCTCTCGAACACAATCCTAGGTTGGAGGGGCGCCATGAAGACGTGGACGTAGCAGCCACCCTGGGTGGATCGTTTATGAATGTCGGCCTCGCTGCCGGTGCACTCTCTAGTTTCGTTGTTCAGGCTATGATATGAGGATCTTAGTACATATCCGGTAAACTATAGTTACATGATGATACCAGTGACTGGTATAACGGACGTCGTGTTCAAGCACCGTTCGACTCAAAGTGTTGTAATGAGCTCCTCGGCGCACCTGGCAAGCGAGGGGCGAGAGCCTTGACCTGCGCAGCTTGCCTTCTTCTGCGATGATCAGCAGTTCTGAGCGCAAAAATATCGCGGTGTAACACGTATCGTTCGTGCGCCGGTTTTGAGGATGGCGACGACGACGACGAGCCGTTTGACAAGGAAGCAGGATCTGGCGATTTCTTAGCCTCCGTTTTCGATCCCTGAGCATCTTCGTCCTTTTCCCCCGCATCCTTGCGCTCGCTATCCCCGTTCTCCTTCTTCCCATCCCCGTCTGCCTTCTTCTCTTTCTCTTTTTCCTTTATCAAACGCTGTTTCTCCTCCCATTCTTGCTTCACCTGGGCAATCTCCTCGGCACTGACGGTAGCCTTGTCCTTCTTGACTTGTGGCTCTGGATCTGGCGCACGTGTGGCGAACCCATGGTCGGTGAGATGGACGGGGCATGTGTAGAAGAAGTCGGTCGTGTCGATCGTCGCAAGGACGGTCGCCGTGGGTTTGTAGCAGATGTAGCACGCTTTGGCGGTCGCGGCGACCTGGGTGCGGGTGAATGTCAGGTGGGTTGCGGTAAGAGCTTGGAGCCCGGAGACGTACGCGCTTGTAGTAAAAGTTTGGAAAGGCCATCCGAGGACCAGCACAGCATACACACTTCGTGCATCGATATAGCTTGTTCTAATACTATCCACAGGTTGATCACGTTGTCTGAGCCCGTCCGGCCCGCGAATAAAACACACACGAATAGATCCCACCTCACTTTCCTTCCTCTCACATCGTCTCATACCATGGCAAGCACAGCAGGTCAGGTCATCAAGTGTAAAGCGGCGGTTTGTTGGGGCGCAGGCGAACCACTCAAGATCGAGGAGGTCGAGGTCGCACCTCCTAGAGCACACGAGGTCCGAATCCACATCCTTCACACCGGTACGTGGTTTGTGCTGGGAGCGCTGGACGAACGTATCTTATCTGACCACGCCAGGCATATGCCATACCGATGAGTACACTCGCAGTGGCAAGGATCCCGAGGTACGTAAAGCAAGGTTTGAGATCTGTATCAGTGACGACTCGTCATCTCAGGGTTTATTCCCCGTGATCCTTGGTCACGAGGGTGGAGGCATCGTGAGTTACTGCGCACCCTCAGCTACAGCTGATCTGATTCGAAGCAGGTTGAATCCGTGGGTGAAGGCGTCACCACCGTGGCCCCGGTATGTATCTCGATATTTCCATCTGATATCTCTGATTCCGTTCACATGTCCAGGGTGATCATGTCATCCCCTTGTATACCGCCGGTGGGTCTTTCCCCATCCCATGTCTCCGATCTTCGACCCAACCCTTTCACAGAATGCCGTGAATGCAAATTCTGCAAGAGTGGAAAGACGAACCTTTGTGGAAAAGGTACTTGAGCATATGTCGCTGTAGCTTGACAAGACACTCACCCGCACACCTCGAGTGCGAACGACCCAGGGAAAGGGTATCATGCCCGACAACACGAGCCGATTCACATGCAAAGGCCAGTCGATCTACCACTTTGTGAGCCTCTCTTAGCTAGAACATGCTCGAACGGCGCTCATTTTTTCTTTCTTTCTAGATGGGCACTTCCACCTTCTCGCAATACACCGTCGTCGCGGACGTTTCCGTGGTTGCCGTCAACAAGGCTGCGCCGCTGGAGAAAGTCTGTCTCCTCGGATGTGGTATCACGACTGCCTGGGGTGCCGTCGTGAAGCAACAAGGAATCAGTACGTCGGTTCTCCCTCCGTCTCGCTGTCTTTCGAGTGCGGTCTTTATCTGCTTGCAGAGGGCTCCAACGTCGCAATCTTTGGATGCGGTGCTATCGGTCTCGGCGTCATCTCCACATCCGCCATCGTCGGTGCTTCCCGCATCATCGCCGTCGATACCAACCCCGACAAGAAAGCCTGGGCCCTCAAGATGGGCGCCACCGAGTTCGTGAACCCGTTGGAACTCCAAGGAAAGCGCGTCCAGGATTATTTGGTCGAGATCACAGACGGTGGATTGGATTTCACCTTTGACGCTACTGGGAATGTGCACGTCATGAGGGCCGCGTTGGAGGCATGTCACAAGGGCTGGGGTGTGTCGACCATCATCGGTGTGGCGGCTGCTGGACAGGAGATCTCTACGAGGCCGTGCGTGTCCCTCGTTTGGGACAATCCCAAGTTGCGTCGTTTGCGCTGACACATGGGTCACTTCAGATTCCAGCTAGTCACCGGCCGTACTTGGCGAGGCACCGCGTTTGGTGGTGTCAAGGGGCGCACCGAGCTGCCTGGTCTTGTTGAAGGTATGTCATCTTCTCTCGACCCTCGTTCTCGTGGATCGTTGACCACCGAGAACACCTCAGATTACCTTAACGGCCAGCTCAAGATCGATGAATATGTAACCCATCATCGCAAGTTTGAAGAAATCAACAACGGGTTCGACGATATGCATGTAGGTCATTTGCAACATCGTCCCTACCTTGTTATTGATGGTCCAACCAGGGAGGGGATTGTATTCGTTGCGTCGTCGACATGTCTTGAGCGCGATGTACACGAATGAAGAAGTGTATCCTTGTATCGTTATCATCGAGAATTTGTATCCGTCATTGAAGACCAGGATACGGTGAATAGGCTTTAAAATGTAAGACGGTGGCATCACAGCCGTAGATATCTTCCTCCAGGAATCTTCCCTCTCCCCATGATGGCGCCCCAAAGCACGACTAAAGCAGCTCCGACTTCCTTTCGCCTATTCCCTGATTTTTTCCAGGCAGCCCTCAGGACTCCCACCACCACCGCTACGAATGATATATCTAAGCAGAGCCGCCTGACTACGATCAGTAGTGGTGATCTATCCTGGCCGCTCACAAGAAAAAATAAAATGAGTCGGCGTAGAAACGAGAGATTGCGAAGTAGGGGTTTTAGGACGAGCGTCCAAAGACCCATGTCATCCACATCCCATTCAAAGCGCTGAGAAATAGACCGTGACTCCGCAGGACTGCCACGACCAGACGATCCGTGCGAAGAAGCAGGAACCGTGCCTTGAGCATGCGGGTGGGAATGGGTTACAAGGGACGATTCTAGGGTATCGATGCGTTCTGTGAGGGCCGCGAGATGTGCTTGCATATTCTCCATGGCGTGTTCGAGGGGTACTGATACGGCCCGCGAGGGAGGTCTCAGGTGTGCCCCAGTAATAATGCTAGGTCGAGAAAGGCTTCTGTAAGGGGGACCCGTGGGGTGGACATTCTGTGTTAAATCGCGCGTAGACCCTGAAAAGGAAGTGGAAGAGGCGTGTGCAGAAGGTCCTGTAACTGGTTCTCCGAATGCCGATATCGTCTCAAAATTTGGGAGGGGTTGTGTTGGAGGGACGCTTGGTCGCCGCGGCGGAGGAGAAGAAGAAAATGTATGAGTACCAGCAAGAGGTGTCTTGTACCGCGAAGAGAACGAAACGGAAGAAAGGGGACGTTGATGTTGAAAGACGTCGTGCACAGCTGGGAGATCGCGACTTTCATCCCCTGCTTCCCCGTCAGAATTCTCATCATATTCCACGGCGACGGGGTGCTGTTGCAGAGCTGATTGATGCTGGAAATCATGGTGCAGCCGGGACGGAGATAAAGACCCGTGGTCTTCAGTGGCTGCAGAACTTGAAGATGAGCCCCTGGAACCCGTTCTAGTCAACGTGTCTGAATGACATCAAATTAGAACGAATTGAAAAGGGGTTTTCAACGACGCACAGCTCGCAACGAGGTTATCAGTATCCCCACCATAGGAGCGCAGTTCTTCCATAAGGTCCCTTGCAACCGTCTTGTCCGAATATTTGCTCAGTGCCTTGAATCAAGGCACGTCCAACATGGTGCGAAACAGAGAGAAGTGTGAAATACCTTCAACAAAGCATCGACGTAAAGCCACTTTGCTTCATGTTGGTCCAGATCTCGGTGCTTCGCCCAGGCATCCCTTGGAAGAGCGACGGGTCATTGACACGTGATTCAAGAAAGAACGAGGAAGGGTGCAGGCTGGCTTACCATTTTGCTCGGCCTAACATGTCAAATATTCCTGGACGGGGGCCTGTAACATTGCCAACAGTGGCTAGAGCGATTGAATAAAGTGGGTGAGCCAAAACTGAAGATCGAACGAGCCGAAGAAGAACCTTGCTTGTACAAGCTGGGCAGCAGACATCAACGCATGTCAATGCGCGGGGCTCAGATGAAGAGAAAAACGAACCTATACATGGTTAGCTTTTCCTCATACCCCGTTTGTATAGGACCGGTCTTGGGAAGACCCTGCACGATCTCGACTGCACGGTTGAACTGAGCATCAATGAGCTGGCGCGAGTCCATTCTGAATCTTCGGGCCCGTTCGAAGGTGGAGATGGTTAGGATAGATGCAACACACTGCCAAAGGCCGAAGAGACTGAGCACTTGAGGAGATGGTCAAAAAGCAAAGGAAAATCCGGGATGTGTCGGTCTCCAATGGGTGTGACACCACTGGGAGTGACAATATGTCACGTATCGTTTCGTATACTGCACGTCATGTACAAAAACTAAAAAGCTAATTGTCTAATAACACCGCTCGCAAATTCCAACCAGCCTCCAGCTGAGTACTGAGACGTTGTCAGCGATTTGAAACAAAGGATGGGTCAATCAATTCACCATGCGTCATGACTTGCTCGCAGACCACTTGTATTTGAGTGACCCTGATATCC